>CABEEJ010000394.1:270877-294848 GCA_901482245.1 Timema douglasi | reverse complement strand
AGATGTCTTGTCAGAGGCGAAGGAAGGGTTTGGTAATCAGATAAATCTTTGCCGGGACCGAGGATTGAACCCCGGCCGCCAGCACACAAGTCCGACACCTTACCCCTAGACCGCCAGGTCACCTTAAAAGGTAATAAGACGTGGTGCTGAAAAGAAAAATCCCCAAAATGAACGAAACACACGCTTTCCATTTGACGGATTATTTGAAATAATCTTACAATAGAGGCAGCTGTCTTCTAGTATCCCACTTTGTAAGTACATTCGCACCTATTTGAGTTGGCTGATCGATGTTGTCTTGAAGAAAAGGGATATGTTAAGTTATTAAAAAAAAAGTCTTGTTTAACAGACAACGCCTACGAGGGTGAAATCTTTTGGTTGACTTGGAACTCATCATTTGATAATATTTCTGCTCTTTTCTTGTTTCCTGTGAATGGTGTGGACCCGAATTGACGGTCGAGGGGATCTAATGATCTAACAATATTTTTGCTATCACCGTGTCGTATTACCTGTTCAGCTAAATCTCTCATTATCTTTCTCTTTACATATCATATACATAATTTTATAAGCCCTTTTTTGGTAATTAATGTAATTAAGAAAAAATTGGCTAACCAATTTTGACAAACGAACACTCATTTTAAAGGTTAAGAGTCTAAAATGTCGGTAAAAATATTTGCCTAAAACCAAATCCCAATTTTCCTAGCGAATTTTTTCATATTTTCCTTCTGTGTGGGCAGTGGTTCCTCTTTACAATCATTCTTTGTTTACATCTCCATGGAAACCATGATTGTTTATTGGTAAATAAAATTAGGTATGTCACAATACCTTCTTATCTCGATTCCGATTATTAAGTTCAACCTCGATTCTTCGATTCTCGAACATTTTAATTATATTTCCAAGCATCCAATCTAATTTAAAAAAACATTTTTATTCAACTATATAGAATAACAAAGAAACTAAAAAATGTAAATTATACAAAAGTTAATTTTTTCAACAATGAAAAAGATTCGTTTGCCAAATATTAAAGCATATTTTACAAAATTAATAAAATAATTAGTAATTACATTAGAAAGCATTTATTTTTAACTTCAAGTAAAGCCTCACCGAGTCAAATAATTAAAAAAAAGTATAATAAACCATTGTTGAGAGCACAATTCTTTTGAATTCACCAAATTAGATTGTTAACTTAACCAAAATATGTAGAAAATGACGGCAAATTACCTAATATCAGAGATATTCGAATACAATTTGTTTCGAATTTTGCTATTTTCTTTGTTGCCAATACTTTAATTGAGAGCTAAGAATCGAACTATAGAGAATTGTATTATTAAGATCGATTCTTGATTTTAGTAAGAATCGAGAATATCGAGATATCGAAGAATCGACTTTAAATCCCTAAATACAATATTTTTCCCTGGTTAATAGCAACTAGATTCTTATCTGAGTGGTTTGGTGCAGTAAATAGAATTGATAAAGAACTGGGAGAGGAGTCGTTTAAATTTTTTTTTATCGTGGCGTGAGAGGGAAAATACGCGTTTTGATTTTAATAAAACACCCCAAATATAAATACTATGTAAAGTTTATATGGCCTTTAGTAGTAAACTTTTGGTGACCTGGCGGTCTAGGGGTAAGGTGTCAGACTTCTATGCTGGCGGCCGGGGTTCAATCCTCGGTCCCGGCGCAGATTTATCTGATTACCAAACCCTTCCTTCACCTCTGACAAGACGTGTATTAATCACAACTTGTGAATGCGAGGAATGCCAGGCCTCCACCGTGGTTCGGATTCCATGTTAAACTGTAGGTCCTTCATTTCATCTCACAATCACCCTACCATTACACATTAGCGTAAGTGCGCATAGCCCGAACGGGTAGTAAGACGCGGTGCTAATAATAATAATAGTAAACTTTTAACTAAAAAGTCTATGGTGGGCTTATTATGTAGAGCTTTTACCAATAAAACGTTTATAATACATTTTAGTGCAATAATCTGCATTAAAGTATACATGAAACCTAGTAAGACGTGGCGATAAAAATAAATATCGACTCAAAATCGTATAGACACGTAGATAAATCTCAGTTGGTGCTTTCAGGAAATTTAATTTTTATGTAGTTTCATTGATAAAATTTGAGCAATCGAGTTTATTTTATTGAGACACATCAGTATGAATTCACTGACTAAGGATAGAGAATTATTATTATTAATATTAGCACCGCGTCTTACTACCCGTTCGGGTTATAAGCACTTACGCCAATGTGTAATGGTAGGGTGATTGTGAGATGAAATGAAGGACCTACAGTTTAACGTGGAATTTTTAACGTGGAATCCGAACCACGGTGGAGGCCTGGCATTCCCCACATTCACAAGATGTCTTGTCAGAGGTGAAGGAAGGGTTTCGTGTAATCAGATACATCTGTGCCGGGACCGAGGATTGAACCCCGGCCGCCAGCACAGAAGTCTGACACCTTACCCCCTAGACCACCAGGTCACCTACTAGGATAGAAAACATTCAGCTAAACTGTAAAACGATAAAGAATGATTTTTTTCTTCTTCTGAGTGGGTGTAAGAACATTCGACAACCTGCTTAGATTATAAACCTCGGATTCATAGCCAGAAAAAAAGAATAACTATCACACAGCTCCGGAGTCTAGAAACTAATTAAAAAGCTTGTTCCATACGCCAATGTTTTCATCTGTTCACTAATTAAAATGTAACAATCTACTGATGAAAATGTAATGGCTCACCTGAAGTCGTAGTAATTAATAGTTGTCTGCGCTCGCTGGCGCTTTGAAACCAATTAAAATAAGCAAACATTCTGTGCCTGCAAGAGTATATTCTCTTCTTGAGACGCAAACAATTTTTATGCTTGAAATATATACATTTATTTTATTTTTACCATACAATTGAAATGAACCGGATACAATTTGGTTATAGCCTAATAAACATATATTTTGTCAGCATCGCGTCTTACTACCCGTTCGGGTTATACGCTTTAAGTACTAATTACTCTAATGGGTTATGAATTGGGAAAGTTGCATTAGAGGAAGTGAACCCGCATTTGCGTGGAGGGAGAGTGGAAAACCATTTAGGAAAAACCACGCCCAGTTCACCCGACCGAGATTCGAACCTCGATCTCCCCGTCCTCAGCAGTCAAGCTCAACACGACAAGCGCGTTAGCCAACTACGCCACCGAGGAATTACGCTAATAGTTTCAGGGATTAGGAAGGTTATATTTAGAGAAAATTTATCCACATTTGCATTGAGAGAGGGTTTAAAAAACACCTTCAGTACATCTGACCAAGATTCGAACCTCGATCTCCCCAACCTCGGCGGTCTAATCTATTTCGAAAATGATAACGTTAGACCATGTGGCCACCGAAGCGGATGGTTGTAATGTTACAAAGTTATGCTACAGCCCAACGGTGGCAAAGTTACTTGATGTATCTTAATGTATCCATAGTTCAAGTCATGTGATCTGTTACCGTCACTTTTGATAGAATCTATGAAAAAAACCCAACTAATAATATAATAAAATATTTTCAATTTTGGCCACAAAAATAAGTGTATAGTTTCTAAAAGGCCCTTCCTATTAAAATTGAGGAGAAAAATCACCTAAGTAAACTTTATTAGTTGTCCGACCGACAAAATTTATAATATTATTGTTATTATCACGCATCTTACTACCCGTTCGGGTTATACGCACTTACGCTAATGTGTAATGGTAGGGTGATTGTGAGATGGAATGGAGGACCTACAGCTTAACGTGGGGTCCGAACCACGGTGGAGGCCTGGCATTCCACACATTCACAAGTTGTGATTAATACACGTCTTTTCAGAGGGGAAGGAAGGGTTTGGCAATCAGATACATCTGTGCCGGGACTGAGGATGGAACCCCGATCACCCAGTACAGAAGTCTGACACCTTAACCCTAAAAAATTTATAATAAACTTCAACGATAATTTTATATATATTTAAATTGAAAAATTACACCTGAACATGGGAATCGAATCCGGGACCTTTGACTTCATACGCCAATGCTATAACTACTGAGCTATCCAAGAATCGTCCCGCACCTAGGGTCCTTCTTCACTCATATTTTAAGGTAGAGTCTATGATGGACGTGTGAAAATTGTCGGCCACAATTTGATATTTTGATACGGCTATAACCATAACTAACAAATACAATAGTAACTATTTAATCCAACATTATATATTTTTTTCTTTTTGCTTTTGCAAATCTACAACTTAGATCTTTTTTTAAAAATAGAAATCTCAAACTTTTTTTTAATATTGTACATCGATAAACCAGTGAGAATAGCTTCCAATAAATTCTTAGATTAACATAAATGATATAAAGATTTATGAGCTAATTTATTTTTAACAGCCCTATAAAAAAAGCTTGTTCAGCATGGATATTATTATTTCTTTTACGAGTTTATATTATAAACTGAATTAAAAACAGTAGTGATTTTTTTTTATCTTCGGTTAATATAAAAGATAATAAATTTTTAACAAATCGTTTTTTTCCCCATCACAACAACTTACAGGACCCTTGCATCACTTAAGACACAGTCTCGCTCCACGAATAACACGTAACTTAGCTGGTTAATACAGCTCGAACTAGGAGTTACATCGTGCTGAAGAGTTCCGTTTTATATTTTAGAAAACATTCAATGGAAACCAATTTACCACATTTAAAAAACAAACTATTTCCCTGACCTTTATTTCCCTATGGTCTAGTGACGAATGAAAAAAAAAGTAATACAAAATTTTTTTATGTGTTTTTTTATTTATAGTATTCGTGTTTAATATCCCGGTTAATCGGGTGTGAGATGGATTATTATTATTATGTCCTGAACTTACCTGTTATCAGCGACGGTTAGTCGGAGGAAAACCAGAAACTTCTTAAGAGCACCCCCTCTGTTTAACTATGATGGTCTATCATCACTAGAGCGCTCTGGAGAAGGTTGAGCATTTATGACCGGCTTCCTCAGCTCTATCGACAAAAAACCGCACAAACAAACATGATTTGTATGTTTACACTTTAGTATCGGAATGTGTTGTCACATTGTAATTAATGTTATAATAGCTTATTATATAATACAATATAAGTTCTAAATAATAGGTAATAATCACCTTTTGAAGGGGTTTGGGTGTGGCGTGGATGAAAAGGTAGAATAGAGTGTTAAAACAATTTTGAAATATATATTTTAGAAAAAAATGTGGAGATTTGTATTGATGTAACGTGAATGATATGGAAGGAAGCCAACCTGAAAGGCTAGTTTAGGATTTAAAAGAGAACAAATACATTTCTCACATAGATTCTTCACATACTTTTCATACTTACATTTTGTTATGACACTAACACATCATTTAAAAGTTTTTGGGAATATATTTTTTTTCCATATTAATAAAGGTAGATAAACACAAACCCAAACATCACGTGCACCTGTGAAAGTGATAAAATAAATTGAGGTGTAAAGAAATGAAGAGATAATTTCATATTATGTTTTTATCAAAGCTTAGTCTATCTCTCTTATCAAGTCGTGTTCTTTCCTTACCGCTTAGATTATTTTACAGTGTTTCTACACTTTTTTTTTTATACTTTTAATCCAATAAACAATTATTAATTAAAAAAATATTGTTTGATAGTTTTATATTTACCCCCTCCCATTTGCGTCTTACTATCCTCCCAGGTTATCCGCATATTAGCGGAAATTGGATAGGTATAATAAGGATATAATTAAGAAAATGTACCCACGTTTGCATGATGGGATAAGGGAAAGCCATTTAGGAAAACTCACCTTGCAACACCCAACTGGGACTCGCACCACGGCCTACCCGCTTCCAACAAACCGGAATATATGATATGTCTGCCTATGTGTCTATAGTGTGGTCTTGATTTATTATTAAAAAGTTTTTGTTCATGTTTCTTGTAATGACACGCACCGGTGGATACGCGGACTAAGCGTCAATCTAACATATCCAGGTTAAAAAGGTCGGGATTTGAATCTCGGTCAGATTAACTAACAGAGTTTATTCTACTAATTGGCTTTCCCACTCTACTTCTGTGAAAATGTGGATACCTCCTACCATACAAATTAATTGAATGCGTATAGCCTGGGAGGATAAAAAGAAAAAATATATAAGTCTGGACCAGAGTTTTTAAAAAGGTGTACCGCGGAGGGTCAGGAGGTTTGTTGCGAGAGTTTTTGGAAAAAGAAGTGAGAAAAAAAATGGAGGAGTAAAAAACACATCTTTTAAAATATATGATCAAATTTAAAAAAAACAACAAACAATAAGTGTAATTTTAGCTATTTAAGTTTTAAACACAATCTTATCAACAGTTTAAAAAAACAAAAATAAGGTTTATCTTTAAAAAAATTTTGGTGTGTGTACTTATGTACGCGCGTGAGAAGTTATACTTCTTTGGCATCATTAAATAAATATTTAACAATAATAATTTAATAATATTTAGTATTAATTATGTTAAATAATAATATTTTAATTTATATCAATAAATAATACATACGGATAGTTAACCTAAATTATATTGGAGCACTTGAAAAAGTCTATAAGCACAATTTTTTTCACTAATATTTATGAATAGTAAATAATATTAATCAAAATATTCAATTTAAATCACTACTGAATAATATAATTTATTAGCACATATATAATTCGCACTTGTATGAAACTAAAACACGTGTTGTGAATGTAGAAACTAGAAACATGTGGATAAATATTATATATATGAAACAGTGATCAGAGGCGACGAGCGTACCAACATGCGCGACTAACAGAGGTTCTATTTCTATTTTGTTGGTAGCTTTTTTTTTTCGAGACTTGATGAGTGGTTTAGCTTCAACCTGTTACTTTTGTGTTACAGTTATGCGAGCGCATCTTAAAATTTCACTCTCATCATTTTTTCATAACGCGCCTAAAGAAGTATAACTTCAAAAACCTATGGTGTGCCTTGACAAATTCAATGCCTTTTTTCGGTGTGCCGTGTGTTGAGTAGAATAAAGGTTTAACAATCTCTGTTGTGGACTAAGAAGGAAAGATATGAATGAGCTCGTCCATACCGTAGCCAAGCAGCGAGGGGGCTGATGGAAGTACGTCAGGCGGCCGGTAGATGGGAGTGAAAATGAAGTCAGGTAGCTTGTTCACCTTAGGCTCGGTCACTCCGGCTGTTTCCGGGTCCGTCCGAGCCTTCCTACTACTGCTACGTCTTCTCCTCTAAAAACAAATAGAGATAACAATTCAAAATAACAACACACATCACAATCGGATTAGCTACGAGCTGTTGCCAGAGGTCCAAACAAAATGTTATGTCCGCCAGTGGCGGAGGATGAACATTTCAAGGGGAAAACATTAAACGTGGGACAGAAAATAGTTGTAAATCATATATATATTTAAAGAAGGAAATAATTAATTTTACTAAAAGGTGNGGTTCAATCCTCGGTCCCGGCAAAGATTTATCTGATTACCAAACCCTTCCTTCACCTCTGACAAGACATCTTGTGAATGTGAGGAATGCCAGGCCTCCACCGTAGTTCGGATTCCACGTTAAACTGTTGGTCCTTCATTTCATCTCACAATCACCCTACCATTACACATTAGCGTAAGTGCGTATAACCCGAACGGGTAGTAAGACACGGTGCTAATAATAATAATAATTTTACTAAAATTTATGGGATTTAAATTGTAAATTTTCTCCAGAGAGTCTTAATTTGTCTTCAGAAAATATTAATTTTATTTATACAGGGTGTTTCAGTGAAAGCGTACAAAAATTAAACAGGGCATAGGGGATGTTCTACAGAACATTTTGAGATAGGGAACGTATGGTCTGCCAAGCCAGCTAAGGAGGATATGGGCCCGAAGGCTATTTCGTATGGGCCACTTGTGAATGAGCCCCCCAGTGGACACAAACTTGTAATTGGTCGCCAGGATTGTCGTCCGCCTGTGATGTGATTCTTAGCACGCTATGAGATATTTTAACGGGTGCGGCGGAATCTCTTACAGCGATGTCACGCTTGCATTGGGATGGATGGCCGTCATTTAAAAGCAAACGTTGTGAGATACGAAACGGGGTCTTTTCTCCGGTTTGTCGATGATTGGGTGTACTGTAAATTACTACCAGTACGTAATGTTACAACTAAATCTAAATAAATCACATGTAATAATCAGCTGTAAATAAACTGGCCATCAGTAACATTGTTACACATGTTTTTGGCCCATATCCCATATCGCGGACCACACGTTACCTATCTCAAAAGGTTCGATAGAGCATCACCTATGTACTGTTTAATTTTTGTGCGCTTTCACTGAAACATCCTGTGTATATATATATATATATAAATATACACATGTAATACTTTCTTAAGAAAATTTAAATTTTAAACTTGAGTAATGGAAAAGCAAATCAACCTTAAAATAATATAGCTCATTTGAAATTTTTAGTACTCAAGAAACAATTAGGGCATTTTATTTTACACCAATCTAAAACTAAATTCAACAGCATACCATCCGTGAACAAAAGGCGTCAGTCTCATATTGTCCGACTTTACCGGTATCGGGCAGGGTTCGAACCCAGTCTGGATGTACCAACGCAAATTCATCCCCAGTTATTGGTATCCTACTTTTCATACATGCAGATTCGGGTTGTCATCTTCTAAACCACCCCTCTCTTATCTCTACTAACATTAGTGTAAATATACGGATATTCGGGACGGGTTGTAAGACGTGGTGGGTGACCTGGCAGCCTAGGGTTAAGGTGTCAGACTTCTGTGCTGGCGGCCGAGGTTCAATCCTTGGTCCCGGCAAAGATTTATCTGATTACCAAACCTTTCCTTCACCTCTGACAATACATCTTGTGAATGTGGGGAATGCCAGGCCTCCACCGTGGTTCGGATCCCACGTTAAACTGTAGGTCCTCCATTCCATCTCACAATCACCCTACCATTACACATTAGCGTAAGTGCGTATAACCCGAACGGGTAGTAAGACGCGGTGCTAATAATAATAATAATGTAAGACGTGATGCACGGATATATAGGCTACACAAAATAATGTAGGTATTTATCCTACCTTGTCTTGTTTCTAGATGTCCTATGATCTGGTTTTTGTAACACAGACCAAATAGTAGCGATCTCATAGCTTCAACAACACGCACAGAACTAGAAATATGATCAGGGAATGTATTTATCCTACCTTGTCTTGTTTCTAGATGTCCTAAGATCTGGTTTTTGTAACACAGCCCAAGCAGTAGCGATCTCATAGCTTCAACAACACGCACAGAACTAGAAATATCCTCAAGGAATGTATTTATCCTACCTTGTCTTGTTTCTAGATGTCCTAAGATCTGGTTTTTGTAACACAGCCCAAGCAGTAGCGATCTCATAGCTTCAACAACACGCACAGAACTAGAAATATGATCACGGAATGTATTTATCCTACCTTGTCTTGTTTCTAGATGTCCTAAGATCTGGTTTTTGTAACACAGCCCAAGCAGTAGCGATCTCATAGCTTCAACAACACGCACAGAACTAGAAATATGATCACGGAATGTATTTATCCTACCTTGTCTTGTTTCTAGATGTCCTAAGATCTGGTTTTTGTAACACAGCCCAAGCAGTAGCGATCTCATAGCTTCAACAACACGCACAGAACTAGAAATATGATCACGGAATGTATTTATCCTACCTTGTCTTGTTTCTAGATGTCCTATGATCTGGTTTTTGTAACACAGCCCAAGCAGTAGCGATCTCATAGCTTCAACAACACGCACAGAACTAGAAATATGATCACGGAATGTATTTATCCTACCTTGTCTTGTTTCTAGATGTCCTAAGATCTGGTTTTTGTAACACAGACCAAATAGTAGCGATCTTATAGCTTCAATAACACGCACAGAACTAGAAATATGATGGAATGTATTTATCCTACCTTGTCTTGTTTCTAGATGTCCTAAGATCTGGTTTTTGTAACACAGACCAAATAGTAGCGATCTCATAGCTTCAACAACACGCACAGAACTAGAAATATGATCAGGGAATGTATTTATCCTACCTTGTCTTGTTTCTAGATGTCCTAAGATCTGGTTTTTGTAACACAGCCCAAGCAGTAGCGATCTCATAGCTTCAACAACACGCACATAACTAGAAATATCCTCAAGGAATGTATTTATCTTACCTTGTCGATATCTTGAGATTTGGTTTTTTTTGAGCATCCCAAGCAGAAACGGCCGCATAACTTCACCAGGACGTACATAAGAGCTATGAATACGGCCGTACTCAAAAATCCTATCAGAAGAAAGATTTGGTTTTGACGTTCAATCTGGAAAACATTTATTGGTTGGGTTTGTTAAAAGTACACTGGTAATATACCTTTTTCTTTTGTTTTAATTTTATCAGAGAGGACTCGGTATGAATCTATTTTTTTAATATACTCTATTTTTGATTGAACTTTTTTTTTGCCCCCTTCCAAAGACGAAGGTTTACACATCATATCAACCACAAACTAGCCTAACATGAAACATTACAGTTGTGTTGAGGTATTACAATTATTTTAATAAAACACTTATCTTTTTTGGTAAGAATAAAACAAATATTGCTTCGGCAGACAATATCTCTTGAATATATTATTTTATCATGGATGGAAATTTCCGTTTAAATACCTCGAGACTTATGGAAAATATCTATTTAATTTAAACTTAAGTCCCTTGGCCCTGCCGAGTGCAAGTCTAAAACCTATTTCGTGGGATGGTTGGCGTGGCGTGGCTTCACAACCGACCTAAATATCCTTCCACGCCAACAAGAACAGATGGATCACGGAAACCGTAGATGGCGCTAACTAACGGACAGATCTTGCGGAAAAAACATACGTTTGGAAATGTCAATTTTCTCGAGAACGAGTGAAATTTTTATGTTAATATTTTCAACACTTCTTCTAAGATGATTTATTGATGTTTATTAATTGTTACATTTTCTTATTTTTTGTTATGAATCCTGGAGTTTTATATTAAAAAATGTCAATTTTATCTATATTTGATCACTATTCAGATTATAGAGGAGGTGTGAATATAAAAATACATAAAAAGTAATCAACATGCTTCTATTCTTGAACAAACCCTTTCCGAAAAGAAAATGGCAAAACCATAAAATTTCTTGATAATGACCGGTTGTTCCCATGGCTCTGCATTTCTACGCCAAATGTAAAGGGTCAATTACCTTAATGTATCTTCTGATTCATGTATTTATTTTGATCAAATAAGTGTCTTTTTTAATAAAAATGCAAAAGTAACTGACATTAGCTTACATCCCTTTCTATCGAACCTTCATTATATACTCGCAGTCATATCACATACATATTTACTTATCAGGTAGAAGGATTAACCTACATGCCGGATTGGAACCAAGGTCCTCTAGACTTGTGATCGACCTCTCTAACCGCGTAATCATGGAAGGGAGCGGGCAATAGTCTGTGTTCGATTAGAGCTGAATTGGTGTAAATTATCGTGTGTGTATACTCAAAGGTAAAAAACCGTGGATAAATATTTCAATAAAAAGGTTCGAGTTAAGAATTAAATTGATCACTTTGGAATTATTGGGATGTACAAACTAATATCAGCTTTATTTAAGTAATAATTTATACTCGTAAATTACAAACAGTGTGTTTTCTTATGTTTATAAGATTTGAGTAATAATAATAATAATAATAAAGTAGACAGCCATCCAAGTTATTATTGAATGAATGAATGAATGAATGAATATTTAGCACCGCGTCTTACTACCCGTTCGGGTTATACGCTCTAAGTACTAATTACTCTAATGGATTATGATTGGTAAGGTTGAATTAGAGGAAGTGAGCCCGCATTTGCGTGGAAGGAGAGTGGAAAACCATTTAAGAAAAACCACCCCCAGTTCACCCGACCGAGATTCGAACCTCGATCTCCCCGTCCTCAGCAGTCGGGCTTCAATACGACAAGCGCGTTAGCCAACTACGCCACCGAGGCGGGTCAAGTGATTATTCATACCATATTATTACACCTACAAAAAATAATAGATTATCCTATGAACTAATTACGCTAATGTTTTAGGAAAGAGGAAGCGTGGGTTTTGAGGAAGTGTACCCTCATTTGTATGGAGTGCGAGTGAATAAACAATTCAGGAAAAAGTATCTTCATTGCACCCGACCGGAATTCTAACCACAATCTCCCTGTAATCGACAGTGTAGTCTAGTCTATTGCGAGAGCGACACCTTAGCCCACGTGGCCACTGAAGCATGTTAATGTAACTATACTGTTTTAATGCATGATTACAAACTAAGAATATTTTGTATTAGTAACTGGTTTTTAATCAATATATATTATTGCCTACTTACCTCTGATCTCAAGAATATTAGGTTTTGTGATTGAAGAACTTCTGATGCATCTGTTGTTTTTCCGTTTTTTATATCTATATCGTTTCCGGTATCATCATCTGCTGGGTCGTCGATGTCTTTTTTATCCGTGGTTGTCTCAGTATCTTCATCAGGCACTGGTTCAGCACTATCTTCATCAGATGTAGGCTCCCCTGCATTATCATCAGTGGATTGCTCACTAGTAACTTCATCAGAAGATGTTTCATCGTTATCTTCATCATGCGAGGTTTCATCACTATCTTCATCAGACGATGTCTCACCATTATCTTCATCAGCAGATGTCTCACCGTTATCTTCATCAGCAGATGTCTCACCATTATCTTCATCAGCAGATGTCTCACCGTTATCTTCATCAGACGATGTCTCACCGTTATCTTCATCAGCAGATGTCTCACCGTTATCTTCATCAGCAGATGTCTCACCGTTATCTTCATCAGCAGATATCTCACCGTTATCTTCATCAGACGATGTCTCACCGTTATCTTCATCAGCAGATGTCTCACCGTTATCTTCATCAGACGATGTCTCACCGTTATCTTCATCAGACGATGTCTCACCGTTATCTTCATCAGCAGATATCTCATCGTTATCTTCATCAGACGATGTATCCCCAGTATCTACATCAGATGACGATGGTACATCAGTATCTCCAATATGTTTCGCGCGGTCATCTTTGAAGATTAAAGCACCTTTTCTTTCACTCCCGCCTTCATATTCACCCGGTAATCCGGCATTTTCTGCGCTTGAAAAATATTTATGTTGAGATTGGTTAGTTGAAATTTATCTACATAGATAGCACGATATCATTAGGTTTGAACCAAAATTTTACATTCACAGTATTTAATTATTTTTGCTAGTATTTTAAATATGTTTCTCAGATAAACCTAATTTAAGTTTTGGAAATAACAATAATCACCGATTACCACCAATTTAGTATATCCTCATACCATAAAATCTAGACAGATTAAATAACCAATCTATTATATTTGTTGGTTACGGTTATAACTGCATCTAAATATCATATTCTGTAAATTGATAAATAACACCTGGACATGGAAAAATTGAGCCCGGGATCTTTGGTTCAGTGAGCCAATGCTCTAACGACTGAGCTATCCAGGAATCATCCCACGCTTAGGATCATTCTTCACCCATTACATATATATATATAATATTTAACATTAAACCTGCATAGCATAAGCTAATCTTTCCTCAGTTTGACCTGAATTTTCCAAGAGTAGCCTTCAGTGTTCTATAAAGATATAATTTATATTTCTAATGGCCATTACTTGTATTAGAATTTACATATAATATTATATCGATTAAATAAATAAGCTGTAGGGAGAATAGTTCAAAATATAGCTAACATACTTTTGTAACAATATTCTCTTTTTTTAAGGAGATAAAGGTCACAGGAGTCTTTTGACTAGCTATTTACATACCTTAATCTTTATCCTCTGCCAGAACCATTCCCCCACAATTCAGAGTAAGATTGGTCAGTGAGTCGGCACCACATATTGTCAAAGGAAAAAGATTAAAAGTGTATTTTCTCTTAAATTGAGTATGATATAGCACATTGACAGCTACCCCACGATTCCATTAAGCCTTTCCACGCATGTTTATTCGACATCCACCATTACACTTTACAAAATATGATTTCAACCGTGAAACCTGTCAGATGAGAAATCAATGTTTGTTTATAACATTTTTGGGGCAAATTTTGACGACCTATTCACGTTATTGAAAAGCCCTGATTGGTCAAACCAATATTTATATATTTTTTATATGAATAATTTACTGTCGGCTATATTAATGTTATTTTATTGTTTGGCTGTATTCACTGCTTTGTTATATCCCGAGTTATGAACAAAGAGGAAATGCAGAAAGGTCAGTCAAAATTAATATAAATTAAATAATGCATACAAAATGAGGACTATGTATGTACAGAATTTTGTTGAACGTTATCGAAAAATATGTCCACCGAGGTTTTTTTATTTTATTTTACAAAATCCAAACACACACTTTTAAATAATGCATTCCCAATCCAACTTGAATATTTAATATTGTTCCCATAGTCAATAATTGTTAAAGATAATAACGGTAATTTTCAAAAGTATAGAACAGAGTATAAGATATAATAATTGTATCATGAATATTCTCAACACTGGAAAAGGAATAAAACAAATTAAATTAAGATGAAGTTTAAAATTAAAATTCTAATCTTGGTCAAAATCCACTTGGTTTGGAAAAAAAAAACTTGTTCAGGTTTAAACAACACACTTCTGTATTTAAAATTCCAAATTGGATACTTTTTTAATTAGCGTTTTATAGTAAAGCTAAGCAATCTGGCATAGTTTCTTTTCTGGTGATATTAGTGTCTTTTTAAGGCAACATAAGCCCCTAACTGCCAAAGAATAGAAAAAAACAACTAAATATTCAAACAACTCTGGAAGCTCTAGAAGTGTGTGTTTTTTTTATAGTAAATTAGCCCCCTAACTGCTGAAGGCAAGGAAACATTCTAGATATTATACACCTCTAGGAGCTCTCTGAAGTGCTTTTTATAGGAACACAGCCCCCTAATTTGTACTTGTACCTTAATTTTGATATAGTGAACCATAAATAAAGCCATGTATATTTTGTTAATAAAATCTTTTTGGTGGGNCCCCCAAATCCCCCCTGTCTACGGCCTTGGTATTAAGTGCTTCATATAAGTGAGTTATTTTTATGTTTCGAAATAACTGGAGAATCTATCAGATTCATCAATAAAATAAGTATATTTAAATTTGATTCTAATAGAATAATATTTTTGTACCTATTGTGATTGGATACGTTTTTCTAGGAAAGTTTATATCCTTCGTTTAATTTGAAATGTAGTAAGTTTACGTTTCATTGTACCATTATGGCGTAGCTTATAAGTTAAAGTCATAGACTATTTTGTCTATGTAAGACTGATACTTTTCAGGCAGGTTGAACGGAGTTTATATGATATGATGTATTTTAAAATATTATTGTCTTGTAGTATTTTGTAGCAGAGAATATAACAGAAAATGAATGATGGAGGGGAAGTACGTAGGGGAAAAAAATACCGCAAGGGAGATCCTAAAAAGAGATGGCAGAAGAATTACAGAAAGTGTGCAAGTGATAGGAGAAGAATGGATATGATTAAAGGAGGAAGAAAGATGGAAGGATAGAGAAAGATGTAGGCCCGGCCACAGGTTTTAAACAGTTAACGACTATGGATAAGTCCTTTGTATGACTGGTATAATACTCATAATAGAAATATTATATTGTTTATTGCTCTGTAGCAAGGCATTAAAAGTATTTTTATGCTAACAATTTTTATTGATTTTTGCAGGTATAAAAAGAAAGAATAGGAATAGAATAAAGATCTAGGACGAATAAGAAGATGGCTTACTACATTTTATAATTGCTTTCCTATGATATGGTAAAAGGCTAAAAAATGCTACACTTTATGATAGTAAACACGTAAAATATTCACCGCGAGAATCTGAGAGCTTGGTTTCTTCTACTTCAATCACTAAGGAGTAGTTAGAAGAATCATCCCCCGTTTGGCTTTTGGTATCATGGGGACCGTCGGTAAACTCTAGACGAGATATTTCTTTTTCAGTATCCTTTGGATTTTCTGGAAGCTCTGTATCTCTTGGTTTTTCTTTAGTAGTTGTGGGCTTTATGATTTTACTATCCAATTGACCTTTATCATCAGTTTTTACCTTTGACCGCACTACACTCATTTGTTTTTCATCGGTGTCTGTGGGATCATCAGGAGATTCTCCATCCTCTGATGACTCTTCAGTTTCTGATGGTTCTATTGAAATCCCTACATCTTCTAATTGTTTATCTGCATCAGGAAATTTTTCGTTATCTGCTGACTCTTCTGTTTCAGAAGATTCTTCCTGTGGTTTTACATCTCCTTGTGTTTTATCAGTGTCAGTGGAATCATCAGGAGATTCTACGTCATTTAATGACTCTTCAGTATTTGAGGGTTCTTCTGAAATCTCTACATCTTCTGCTTGCTCACCAGTGTCAATGGGATGATCAGGGAATTTTAATTCATCTGGTGACTCTTCAGTATCAGAATAGTCTTCTTCTGATTCAACATCTCCTTGTTTCTCATCAGTGTCAGTAGAATCATCAGGGGATTCTACGTCATTTGATGATTCTTCAGTATTTGAGGTTTTTCCTTCTGAAATCTCTACATCTTCTTCCTGTTCACCAGTATCAGTAGATTTATCAGAGAATTTTCCATCATCTGATGAATCTACAATATCTTCTGGTGATTCAATATCTCCTTGTTTCTCATCAGTGTCTGTGGGATTATCAGAGGGTTCTACATCATCTGATGACCCTCCAGTATTTGAGGGCTCATCTGAAATCTCTACATCTTCTGAGGGTTCAACATTGTCAGTGGAACTATCAGGGAATTTTCCAACATCTGACGTATCTTCAGTATCAGAAGAGTCTCCTGGTGATTCAACATCTCCTTGTTTCTCATCGGTGTCAGTGGGATTATCATGGGATTCAACATCATCTGATAAATCTTCAGTATTTGAGGGTTCTTCTGATATCTCTATATCTTTTGCCTTTTCACCAATGTCAGTAGAATTATCAGAGAATTTTCCATCATCTGATGAATCCTCAATATATTCTGGTGATTCAACATCTCCTTGTTTCTCATCAGTGCCAGTCTGATCATCAGGGTATTCTTCGTCATCCGATGATTCTTCAGTATCAGGAGATTCTTCTGATGATTTAACATCTTCTTGTTTCTCATCAGTGCCAGTCTGATAATCAGGGGATTCTTCGTCATCCGATGATTCTTCAGTATCTGTGTGTTCTTCTGATGATTTAACATCTTCTTGTTTCTCATCAGTGCCAGTATGATCATCAGGGGATTCTTCGTCATCCGATGATTCTTCAGTATCTGTGTGTTCTTCTGGATTTTTTACATCTTCATGCTTTTCATCATTGCCAGAGGGATCATCAAGGGATTTTGAACCTTCTGATGACTGTTCAGAATCTGCTGTTTCGTCTGGAATCTTGTCCTTTACATGTTTTTCATAACTTTCAATGAACTTTTCAAAGGTTTTCTTTGGTAGCCCTTCAGTAATAACGTGTTCTTTGGGAATATCTATATCCTCTTGCTGTTCATTAGTGTCATTGGTACAGTCTTCATCATCTGGTGGCTCTTCATCAACAGATGGATCTTCATCTCCTGACTGTTCGTAAGTATCAACGGGATCTTTGATTGCTTTCTCATCACCCGTTAGTTCTTTAGCTTTGTTTACAAGAATTTCTTTACGATGTAGTTGATCTTCATCACCAGGAAATTCCTTGTAAAAATCGGTGTCAAGCTGTTCTACATTTGTGTTGGTTGGCTGTTCACTTGTTGTGTTGGTCTTTTTATCATCAGTTGAATCTTCCTCATAATTGTAGTCATCATAATCATTATTGTCCTTGTTTGACTCTTTGTCTATTTTAGATGCTTTGATAAATGTTTTTAAATACTTTTTATCTCTTTTCTTATTGTCTTCTTGAGATCCAGGCAGCTTTTCCACTTGTCTAGTTTTCCCGTATAAAGTTTCATCTGAGCTAGTTTGTTGTTGGTTTGTTGTATCGCTTTGGTTCTGATCACGTGAATCGGGGCTATCTTTTCTATCCCCTTTGTCATTTTCTTTTCTTTGGTCTTCTTCCAATCGATAATTTCTGGTAAATTCTTGTAAATACGCCTCTTTTTGTCGGTTATTGCCTTCGTTATGTTGAATTCTATAATGTTAACAAAGGCTTATAAATATTTTACAATATTGTTAAAACATTTTTTTTCTTTGTATGGCTAAATAATATTAAATATATAAAATTTAAGTTATATTTACTCATTTTCAAAACAAATAATAAAGGTGACAGTTTGATTTAAAAGTTAAAAATTTAACTTCAAGGGGATCGCCTAACGGAACACTGCAATGTGTTGACAAATTCTAGAAATTTTGCGTCAAACCAGAAGTAGTTCTTTTATCTTAAAATTGGTTTTACGTCTAAATTTAGATGTTCTTAACAGATGATAAAAAAACTTGCTTTAAATTTAAGTTTAAAAATAGGTATTAAAAGAATTAACTAACCCATTGTGAGCCCATGGTGAGCTGAAAAAATATATTTGATAAATTGATTTATATTCGATACTAACCTCACTTTAGAAAATAATCATATATTGTAAACTATGGATAGTACCGTAATGCTCTATGATAATATATATAAAGTAAATCATAACAATGTAAATTAATTTATCTTACCTTGCATTAGTAATAACCCATATTAGAGATAAGCTAAGAAAAAAATTAAAAACTACACTCATGTTCATCTAGTGTTTATTTATTGCAGGTTAGCTTATTTATTTAAGATTACTCGTCATAGGCTTATTTATGCACAGATCACAGAATAACAGTTTCCCAATAAATAAAAAACGATTTATCTGTGGCAACAAAATACTATTCTTACCCTGTTGGTATATTCACTAAATAGACTGATGAGTCACCACGGCTCAAGTTTATTTATCTGAATATATTATATTGTTTGTAAGTTATGACATACTAAGTCACGGCAGCCATGATGGATTTTATAACATTTTTCTTTCTCAACTGTGTTAGATTCACAATAGAAAATAGAGTTCTTGTGTATGTAAACTTAACATTATATATATAAAAATATTAAAGTTTATTAATACTAGATATATTAGAAAAAATAATGGTAGACCTAATCAGTTCGAAAAATCAACATCATAATTTAAATAAAATATTAACAATGATAACGTGCTAGTCAGTATTTTCTCCTTGACAGAACTAATGAATTTATCAGTTTTATAAACAGAGTTTTAACTACACTGATACAAAAAAATGTTGACATTTCTTGGATATCTATAATTTCTACCACTATCTGAATGTTCTATCAACTCTATAAGTCCACTTGGTTAATATACCTTACTAATGACCCATCTTGTCTTGTATCCTTCACGAACAAAGTAAATTCATTAAGCATAATGTCCCCATCGAAGGCCAAAGCACATCATTACTACCCCGCCCATCCTCTTGACGTTTAATTGTACCCAAGTTTATGCACGAGATAGTGTTACAGTTAATTGGCCCTGTGGACGTAGAAACCGAGGATTAATATCCAATTGCAAGTCAAGAGTAATAGCGGTTTCGTCTCGCTACCAAAAGGAGATTGTTTTGTTCAGTCAGACTGTAATAATACTCTCTCATTCTAAAACGCTAATTCAATATCCAATTCAAAAAAGGTCATAGTTTAAATCTGCTGAATGTTTAGAAATAAAATAATACTCTCTCGTTTCAAGAGAAAAGCTGATTTAATACACATATTGGAGAACTGTGAAGTAAACAATTACGTAATTCCCTATTCATGAAAGCCTTATTAAAAGGAGTGTGCCTTTCATATTGCATGGCTTTTAAATTTTAAATAACCATAGAATTGTTTTGACTTATGTTTGGAAAGTATTTTTAAAATAAATTTTTCCTAAATACAAATAAAGTTAAATAATATATTTAAACAACAATTCACCATGTTGCACCTACGGTACAATTTTCACGGAAAGAAACTTATTTAAAGACAGAAAGGCTAATAGATCTCAATTAATGTGTTCATGCGTCAAGTCATATGATCCGAAGCCTTCACTTTTGTTAGATACTATCGATTTCTATAGAATAATTCTAATACGCGTTCAAACTATACGCATAAGTAATAATCACGCTAATATGTTAAGGATGAAAAAGGTCGAATTTAGAGGAAAAATACTCACATTCGCGGGGAGGGAGAGTATAAAACATTTACATTGAAAACTACCCTCAGTACACCCTACAGGGATTCAAACCCCGATCTTTTTTATCACCAGCAATCTGGTCTAATGCCTTAGACTGTTCGATCACCAATATGGGTTCAACCCGATAGGTTTAAAATATTGTATTAATGTGTTTAGTTGAAACTGAAATAAAGTGCAGGAGTCCCGAGTTCAATCCCAGGCTCAAGTTCTCTCGGGGAAGCTGTGGATCTGTCACGTGGTCAACTCAGCCTTGCTAGGACAAATAAGGAGCGACTTTAATGGGAAAAAAAAGTAGCGGTTCTGGTTTATAAAACTGAGATTAACGGCTGGAGGGTCCGTTGTGCTGATCATATGACACCCCCTCATCCACAAATGTAGGCACTAGCATCGTCAACACGCGACGGGTGCTCGGTCGATATAACTCGCTTGCGGGATTATATGCCATGGAGTTCTTTTTTAAATATATTTGATAAAGGCAGTTTTCACAGAATTCTCCGTTGTAGTCATCAAATCCTATCTCGTGGCGTTACCCAGAAAACTTGGCCTTCCTCCTTCCCCTATTCAACCGTTTCCCCATTGTCGCGAATAGCACAAGTCATCACAATGGCCGTCATGCCCACACCAAGAGGTGCTCTTTTTTTTCCCCCTCTCCCTCATCCCCCTCGTCCTCTTCTTTCTATAACCCACCCTGAAAGTAGGAAACATCAAGCCGGAAGTTTCGGACACCGGAAAACACGTTGCAACCTTTTGACGCGACTTTATTTTTTTAATCTTCCCAGGAGAGACAGGACTTATGAAAAGGGTCAGCGACCAAAATGTTTTCTTTCAGTTTATTGTGTCGAGTCCCATAGATAAGAATATTCCCACTAGCTACAGTAGCCCCAAGGCTTCTTTGGTACTGACTGACAGCTTTGAAAAACTACCAGAACAAATTATGTATCTCTATGCTGAACCATATGATCTTGAAAAATATGTGTGTAGTAGCTGTCACTTCTGACAGTCAAAATGTAGGTATATACCTAAATGTTGACTGTCAGAAGTCAGCCGTGAGCTGCCAGTCAGCACCAAAGAAGCCACGGGGATACTGTACGTACACGTTTTTATGAGATTGCTTATACTCTATTAACTAGAGTGTGACGTGTTCGCCTAGTCAATGTCAGTGTGTGTGTGTGTGTGTGTGTGTGTGCTGTGACAGGATTCAAGAAATTTTCTGTGTTATATATATATATTACCACTGCGTCTTAATACGAATTACGCGAATGTTTAACAATTTTAAGTGTTTAGTTAAGATGAAGTGCATCCGCATTTGAGTGGAAGGGGAGTGTATAAACATTAAGGAAAAAAACCCACTATCAGTGCACCCGAACCCCAATCTACCCATCTTCGGCAGTCTAGTCTAACACAAGAGTAGTGCGTTAGACCATGTGGCCACCGAAGCGGGTTTTATATTAATAAAATAAAATGTTTGTCCGTCAAAAGCATTTTGCGATATTCACCCCCCCTTCCCTCTGTGCCCCTCTGCACGAACATGAAGCCGGAATTTTAATATTTTGATTGTTTTTTTTAAATTAATTGAGAAATCTGTCGTAAGAAATAAATAAAATGAAGAGATTTTTTCTTTCTGTCTGTTTGAAGCGAAGAGAAACGTTGCAAAGGGTAACAACGCAATGCATTGTTTGGCTACCCCGGGCAACTCTAGGTACTTAAAAAAAAATCAAATATGGACCACGTGACTTGGCGTATGAATATATAAAAACAGTGTAAGTAGTATTTATAAAGTTTAGATACTATTTTCACAACAGTTTTCCTTCTGTACTGTACATTATATTATTTATCTGGTATTCTCTGTGACCACTTTATGGCTGTATGCATATGTACTAATTAAGGTAATGTATGATGAATGATTAAGTTTGAATTTAGAAGATGTGTACCTGCATTTACGTGTAGAGAAAGTGTAAAACCCTTTAGGAAAAAAACACTGCGGCAGTCCAGTATATTGCAAAAGTGACGCCTAAGACCATGCGTCCAATGATGTGGGTGACTTATCTATTAATTTTATGCTAGAGTTTGTAATTTTTTTATAGCCATAGGATATATCTTTTGGTCATATATTTACATATAGTTTTTAAATCCACATATGACCTATTTTACCCCTTATCTGAAGGAAATCAAATGGAGTAGTTCACCTAAAATTAACCCAACGACGATTTATAGGACAAATTAGTTTCGTAAGATACTATTTAAATACTTTTATTTTGGAAGAATCCTTCTGAAATCATAATATTTTGTGCCATAAAATGGCATCGAAGTCTGGGACTACCGTTACAAAGTCGGGCTGATGAGACGCGTATACAACCAACTCTTTGTTATCAAATACGTTTGGAAGAAATTAATTTAAGAAGTCCACGAAATTCTCCTTTTTATTCAAACAGAAGAAAGGTCATGAATATACAATTATGATAATGAAAGATATTCGTAATGAAAAAAAATAAAAGGTTTTTTTTGGTCTTTATGTTCCCACAGTATAAAAGATAAAAGACACAATAGGTGGAGACATAATAAAAACTCAAGTTAAAACAGAGTTTAGAAACGAAAGATGATGCAATGTTGAAAACTATAAAGATTTTTTATTATTATATTCTAGATATGGGTAATTTTAAACGTCCATTCTTATATAGATCTTGTTGTATTCTTATTCAGTTAAGTTAATCTTTTTATTTAAATAATAACTCATATTAAAAGTATTTGTATACACCGTTAAATCCAAGAAATTACACTTGGTAAGTTATTATTATTATTAGCACCGCGTCTTACTACCCGTTCGGGTTATACGCACTTACGCTAATGTGTAATGGTAGGGTGATTGTGAGATGAAATGGAGGACCTACAGTTTAACGTGGAATCCGAACCACGGTGGAGGCCTGGCATTCCTCACATTCACAAGATGTCTTGTCAGAGGTGAAGGAAGGGTTTGGTAATCAGATAAATCTATGCCGGGACCGAGGATTGAACCCCGGCCACCAGCATAGAAGTCTGACACCTTAACCCTGGACCGCCAGGTCACCCACTTGGTAAGGAAATATCTAAATTAGCAACCATTTTTTTCCACTCTCAGTTTTTTATTACTTTTTTAACACCACTTATTACTTCCCGCTCGGATAATACGCCTATTTACTAATTACTATAGTCCGCTATGGATGAGTAAGGTTGAATTTAGAGAAAGTGTACCCGCATTTACGTGGAAAGAGAGGAGAACCATTTATATAAAAAACAAAAGCTACCCTCAGTACATACGACCAAGATTCGAAGTCAGATCTCCGCGTTATCGGAAGGCTAGTATATTGCGAGAGTGACGTCTGAGACTATGTGGCCATCGAAGCAGGATACTCCTGGTTCGAAAAAAAACTCAACGTAAGCTACGTGGACAATTATAATCAAATACACAATAACTTATTTATTTCCTCTAAAATCGGGTTATAAACCTCAAATCAACAAATGTTTGTTTCGAAACAAGTTTATAAGAAAATTATTTGATACTATTGAGGGGGGGAAAAATTTACTCTAAGTAGTTAAATTTTTGAATTTTTCCACATTTATATGTGGGGTTATTGGTAATTTCTTCACATATGACCTATCACCAGGGTCGTATTTAGAGTATGTTACACCCATGTGCAGTAATTTATTTTACGTCTCCCCCCCCCCCCCCCACC
>CABEEJ010000394.1:236599-246943 GCA_901482245.1 Timema douglasi | reverse complement strand
CCCCCCCCCCTCCCCCATCATCGGCAATCTTAGTTTACTGCGAGAAAAGCACGTTAGACCATGCGGCCACCAAAATAAGTCGCATATGTATTAATTAGGGTTTTGAACCCATTTCGGTGGTATATTGGTCTAACGCAGTGGTATCAAAGTTTTGGTAACATATGACCACGGAGCGTAAGAGGGTGTTTGAAAGTTATTAAGGAAATACATTCATTTTTAGTTTCTTCCATTTTGCAACTAATGACAAGCTAAACGTTAATTAAATTAACGCATTGGTTGTTTTAGCATCACGTATTCTTCTTCTTATTATTATTATCATCACCGTATCTTACTAGTCGTTCGGGTTGTACGCACTTACACTAATGTGTAATGGTAGGGTGATTGTGAGATGAAATGGAGGAGCTACAGTTTAACGTGGGATCCTAACCACGGTGGAGGCCTGGCATTCCCCACTTTCACAAGATGTCTTGTCAGAGGTGAAGGAAGGGTTTGGTAATCAGATAAATCTGTGCCGGGAACGAGGATTGAACACCAGACCCGCAGCACAGAAGTCTGACACCTTACCTCTAAACCGTTAGGTCAGCCACGTGTAAAACTTTGTATTAAAGTTTATAATAAAGTTCGTACTGTAACGAATTATAAAGGTCGATCAAAATTCTAATTTTTACAGTAAAAGTAATATGTAAATATGGCTAACAAATCAAAATAAAACAAACTCCAGAACTCTCGCTATTTCTATGTAAAAATACCAATGTACACAGCCATTGAATTTATTTCAAAAACATTTTTTTCATAAAAATATATTTTGACTCAACCAAATAAAAAATAAATAAAAATATTAAAAAAGATTTTATAATGAAAAATATTGTAGTAGCCAGTGCTAGATTTCAATTATTTTCTCGTTGAAGCAGTTAATTAAACTATGACGTCATGATTTACTTTATTGTCAACAAACAAAAACAGAATGTTCCTGCTTACACGCATTTTATTGAACGTGTTTTGACGATGAACCAGCTTTCTGTTAAAAAGAATAAGTGATAATTATCCCTATTTGAAGTATTGGCTCCTCGCTAATTGGTTCATTAATACCCAATTCGTTGGCCGCGTGGTCTAATGCGCCACTCTCGTGTTGGACTAGATTGACAAAGACGGGGAGATCGGGGTTCGACTTCGGTCGGGTGAATTTTCCTTAATGGTTTTCCACTCCACCCAATTGCAGGTGAATTTATTCTAATTTAAGCCTCCCTAATCTCTAATCCATTGGAGTAATTAGTACATAGGCGTATAACCCGAACGGATAATAGTACGCCGTGCTAAAAATATGAAATTAATGGGAATAAAATAAACGTTATATTCAGTATTATTTAAATTTAATTTGATTATAGTTTGTTTTTGCATAAACGCTATTAACAACGTAATTAAAATGTAAGCTTTGAAATATTTTTTTTTTTGTCTTTTTGGTGTTTAATTAAACATATACCTATTGGTGGGCATAAGGACTAAGGTGTACATAAATCTCCCCTGGTCTTGTTTACCAGTGACTTAAGGTCAGAGTTCGAATCCCAAATGAATGTCCGAGTGCGTGTTTTTTTTCTCTAAAAAGTTTTACTGACTCTTTCCCCACCTAAATGCTAGTACATTTTCTTTAACTGCTGAGGACGGGGAGATAAAGGTTCGAATCTCGGTCGGGTGAACTGGGGATGGTTTTTCCTAAATGGTTTTCCACTCTCCCTCCACGCAAATGCGGGTTCACTTCCCCTAATTCAACCTTCCCAAGTCCTAATCGATTATAGTAATTTGTACTTAAAGCGTATAACCCGAACGGGTAGTAAGACGCGGTGCTAAATATTAATATTATTATTTTCTTTAGATTTAACTTCCTTACCCCTACCCCATTATTGTAATCAAATGTGGATATATAATACAAATAGAAAGAGATGGCCAAACAAAAAATAAAACTGCACGAGACATAATATATTAACTAAGATTTGGGTGTTCAATCAAAGTTTTCTTTGTTTGGTTGCATTAACCAACCGTACTCAAAAAGGACGACTGGAGTTAAGTTTCTTCACTTAACCGACGCCGTAAACTCTATCTGTGAACCAAACCCGGCCTCGTATAAACTCACTGCGGTTTTTGGAGGATAACGTTAATGATTATTGTCAGTGTCTTCTACTTGGTCCGTCGAATTTCGTCACAAAAGCGAAAGAGAGGGAGATTCCCGAGCGGAAATTCCCTTTGATTTGTGTCTGGGATTATGTCTATTTCACGTCATCCTCAACTGTGCAGAGTTGTGATCTTCTGGAGGCTTAGGGGGGGAGGGGGGAAGGAGGAGATTTCTAAAAGGAACCAGTTAATGTTGCGCAGAGATACGTCCCTTCTGATTGCCGGGATATAAACTGTAACAGCTTAACGATTTTTTGTTTTTTGGTCAAAGGCATCTACTATTTTGTAGATCTCAAACCTAGTCCCCTCATCAATATTTCTTGCAGCAAACCTCAAGTTTTGTAATAGTGTATATGGAGGGGGAATGGGGTGGGGATCGTAGGTCACAATGAAAACTTTTATTCAACGAATATGTGAGTGATTTGTATACGGGTAATAATGCTACAGCACTTAAAAGTCAAGAACTCTTAAGCTCTAACAAGTTTAGAAAACGACATCGTTTTAGCTACCAACATTTAGGGCTTAACTACGTTCAAGTCTGCAAAGAATGCGAGTTTAACGAGGATACTGCAAAACAACAAGAAAAGAAAAGAGAATTTTTCTTTTTTGGTGAAAGTTGGTGGTCATTATACAGGCTACCACTTATCGTACAATTTTCTAAATCGTGTTTTAATCATTGAAATAGTTTCTTTACAGAGTTACTCGAAATACCGTATTTGCACGGAGATTTCGCAATTTTATCCTGCAAGTAAGTTTAATTGGTTATTGCTAGCAGATGGCGCCGATCCTCTCTTGGTTTGGTTTTTGAGGTCAGGAGATCTTTTAAGCCAGTGCTTCCCGAAACTTTTAGAGCCATGATCTAATTTTAAAAAACGACCAAATTTCGTCACCCCCTTAACTTTTAGGGACATGAAAAGAGAGGTGTGGGGTGGATGGTACTTTTTTATTTAATTATTTTTTTACTATATTCTTTAGGTTCTTTTTTTTAATAATTATTTTTAACATTGCAAAAACTTTTCGTGGCCCCACCAAAAAATAATCAGCTCGCAATCCAGTCTGGGATCCTCTTATCCAAGCCATTTAACCAAGACACTTTGGACGTTTTGCCACCCAATTGGACTAATCTATGTAGGAGATTTGGCGCAACCTTATTACGAAAAATAGGTCTTTTGGAACAACCATAATATAACGTTTGAATCGAGGATAAACAACATTTACTAACCTTGTCTGAATCAAGCCTTGATGTTTATAACTTTTGAGAGAAAAAATGTTACAATAAATAAGTAAATAAATACGCAAGGTAGGATTAAGTTTTTTGGGGGTGGATGTAAGAAAAGCCAAGTATTTTTTTGCAGCTTTTATATCAAAACATTTTTTTAAGGACAAAATAAATAAAACACTGCTCCAGTAGAAACCTATAGTTTAATTTTCTTCACGTTATATCAACAGTTGTTGAATATCTGTCATGAGCATAGCGTCATTAGATTATAAAACTTTTTAAAATGAATAAAAAAAGCTGTCTATAAATTTCAGGACACCCTTGACATATATTCAACTGTTGATATCACTATCTGAAGAAAATTAAATCCTCTGTTTCTACTGGAGAAATATTTTTATTTATTTTTGACTAAAACAAAGTTTTTAAATAGAAACTGCAAAAACACTTTCCTTTTCTCCTGTCCACTTTCATCCAAACTTAAGTTAGCTGTAACTATTTCGCCGGAATCGCCTTTTGTTCATCCACAAACTTTTCTTTTTTGGTTCTCTGCGTCTTATTACCCATCCTAATAGCTACACAAATTTAAGGTAGAGAGGAGGATAGGAATTGAGTAAAGTGTACTCTCGTTTGTGAGTATGTAGACTGGGAAAAAATATTCCACGTCAGTACACCAGACTGGGATATCAAACTGACTGACATCCTCGACCACATGTCCATCCGTGCGGATAACGTTTATTCACGTATTGATTTTAAATACGGGATCCATAGACTATAATTAGCAACTATTGCTTTCATTTCCACTAATAAAAAAGTTTGTCACCCATTCCTATCATGAGCTAGTTCCGACCAGTCCACCTCATTACACCCTATACCTATCTTGAGCTAATTCTATCCAGTCAACCTCATTACCTCCTACCCAATCTTTAGCTAATCTTATCCAATCCACCTCATTTCACCCTATACCTATCTTGAACTAGTTCTATCCAATCCACATCATTTCACCCTATACCTATCTTGAACTAGTTCTATCCAGTCCACCTCATTGCACCGTATCCCCATCTTGAGCTAGTTCTATCCAGTCCAACTCATTACACCCTATCCCTATCTTGTTGGCCTCTGGAATTTCTTACCACCAGGAAAAAATATTGATTTTGTTCTCTTGTAAAAAGGGTGTTTTCAGGGAAAAGACAGCGAGGCAGTTTTCCCTTTTCTAATCCACGACCGAACTACCACTCCATGCGGTCCCGCCCGTGGTTTTTCCATCTCGAACCATCTCGAACATAATTTTCTCTGTGCTTCAAGATTATTCCAAAACCATCTTCCCTCGTAGCCCCGTACAGGGGGTCGTAATGTACCCCATGTCACCGGGTTCTTACAGAATTCAGCCTCCATCGACCTCACCGCAGCCGCGAAGCCGACAAAAATGTCGATGGCGTTGTCCAGTCCCCGACACATTGCAGCTTGTTCTAATTTTTACACATGTGGTCTCAGAGAAAGCTCTCGTCCTCTGGTGTCACATGGGCAGAGTCAAGGAACACGTATGAAACCATCCTGCCATAGAGATATTGATATTCATACAGTATATAGGTTATTAAAGACTATGCTTTTATTACAATACTATCCATAAAATGTATCTAAGCAAAATATATTACACAAAAATAATTTAAAGTTTCATTATATTTGATAAAAGTTTGTTACAAAATATAATATTAAACATATTATTTTATATTAAAAACATGTGTAGTTAAATCATACTACGCTGGTATATGACTTTGTGAATAGTTACACAATACATTTAGATTAAACTTTTTTTTTGTGTGGCCTATTTATATTAATTTAAAATTGTATTAAAGTAGAATAACTTTTTAAAATTAAAAACTAATTTAATCCAAAATGGTTATGTTTATAGTAGGAAAAAATTTATTATTATTTTCTTCTAGTCAAATATGTAATGAAAATTTTGTTTTAATTGAGTATAACACGTTTTATTAGAACACAATATTTATTCCAACGTAATATACTACGATGTATAAAAGTAATAAAGGCAGACGATATAAATAGTAAATAATGCGTAGGGTTTTCAAACAAAAGTTTATAGACGACACTTTGGTAAAAAGGAGACGAAAGGTAGGACATCCAATTATAATATATTTTATTGCAATATCTTATAAAAGTTTTCAAACATTTAACAAATATTAATCGAAAGAATAGAACTTTTTTTTCTTAAAAAATTAAAATATATAACTTGTTTCTTTATTCAATATTTGTTAAAAAGTATAATGTAAAATTGTGACATTTAAACTTGACAGAAGTAAAATATTTTTTTATAATTTAATAGTACGTACTGTAAATCCTCTAATCCAAATTTTCATTCATTTTCCACCGTAACGAAGAACACGAAAATAATAATATAGTTACTAGAATATGGCTTTAGAGAAAAAAAAATCTTGTTAGTAAATGTATTTTTTTGTGTGTGAAAAAACTTCATGCACATGTTAGTAGCGAGTATGTTTATTATGAATATGTATCACGTATATAGTCAGAATATTACATTATTTTAAGTCTGAATAAATTATAATATATTATTCGAAATTTAAATGTAATATATATAGACACACTCCCAGATGATTGGAAGTTTTTTTTTAAATAAAATGCTTTACAGAGGTAAATCTGATTTATAAAAAAAAAATTCGAAACACTTTTTATTTTAAATATTCACTTATATGTGGTAGGTTCCCAGTGTATAGGAATATGCAAATAGTTCCGGGAGAGTTGATTTCATATACAGCACAATTGATGCAAATTAGTTATTCTCTATTGTTCGTACCCTTTCCAGAACATTCTGGGGAGAAGTGCATATGCATATCATTTTATCCCTGTCCGTTGTGTAAACACTCACTTTGTGTTGAGGAAGAGCTCGACAGTCTCAAAACTGAATTTGAGCTTTCATAATAACACACTTTATATCAATAAATTAAAAAAAAATTGGTTGGCTCTCGATGCCCATATATTCCTATTCAGAAAATATTCACAATCACAAATCTTCATTTTCGTTTTAGGTTATAGAAATTGGGTTTCAAACGATACTTATTTTTAAAATAAACACACGCGACAAAAATATATATTTGAAAGATATGAAAAAATAAAAATAAAAAAAACAATCACGCTTGATTTAATTTTTTTTTTATCTATGAATCTAGAACAATTTAGTATACGGGTACATTTATCGAAAGGAAATATGTTGTAATTTGGAATATATATTTGTTATAACTATTACCGACCATGCGTTATGATCAATTTTTTTTATTATTATGTATATAAATTGAACTTAATTTTTTTTCACATCTTTGTTAACATATTTTCTTGACCGAAAGTTACAAATAAATTTATATACATTCAAAATGTTAATTCTTTAATAAAACGTTACTTTTATTTCAAATACTAAAATATATTTGAAAACATATAAAAAACAGCCGGTATGTTCTAGTCTCCAAATGATATAAATCCCACGATCAGATGAACCGAGCGCTAGTGTAATGTGAAGCTGTAACGAGAAGAGTCGTGTGTGGTCCCACTGCTGTGTTCACACGCAGAGTCCTAGTTTACGCGCGAGAGGCACTGGAGGTGATATGTTTGGGAGCGCGACGACACTAGCTCAGCTGGTGGCCAGGAGCAGAAACAGCAACAGACCAATCGAATGGACGAGGGTGGACCTTCTTGGAGGCTGTGTTCGACTCCCTCGGTTCACGTGATGAAGCTCTGCTAAACTTTCTCCTGAAAAGGGAAGGGTTTTTAATTGTTACAAATAAACTTTTGTGCGTGTGTGTGTGTACCGCATCTTACTACCCATCCGGGATTTTAGTATATCCACATTAAATTAACTAGAAACGAGAAAGGTCGAATTTAGAGTATATTTATCAGAGTTTTGGTGGAGGATAAATTGGGGAAAATATTTATGACAAACAACCCTCAATACACTCAACTGGGATTCGAGCCTCGATATCCTTATCATTGGAAATCCATAGGATTGCGAGAATAATGCCTTAAACTACATTACCACAGAAGTTTTTTTAATATCGATAAAATAACTTTTTTTAAACCTGTTTTATTTTGTAACATTTTATATTTTTAAATTAGTTTGAATAATTTATTAAAACTATTAATGAATACCAAAGATAGTTCCAGAGTAGTGGCATCAGCTATTAGTGGTAGGGGTGACCTGGCGGTCTAGGGGTAAGGTGTCAGACTTCTATGCTGGCGGCCGGGGTTCAATCCTCGGTCCCGGGACAGATTTATCTGATTACCAAACCCTTCCTTCACCTCTGACAAGACATCTTGTGAATGTGGGGAATGCCAGGCCTCCACCGTGGTTCGGATTCCACGTTAAACTGTAGGTTCTCCATTTCATCTCACAATCACCCTACCATTACACATTAGCGTAAGTGCGTATAACTCGAACGGGTAGTAAGACGCGGTGCTAATAATAATATTAGTGGTAGGAGTAAAATTCAAACTAATTGCACTCGACTATACAAACGTTTTACGATGCTCACAGCAAGTTGAAACCATTGAGAGGAATGTAAATAGCGCCGTGAGGTAGTTTTTGATACTACCTTTCAAACATATATGTATGACGGGTTCAAATCCCACTCTATTAATACATTTCCAGGATCAAATTTGCTTTAGCAAGTGTTGAGTAGATTTATTAATACGACAAATGGACAACACAACATAAAATAATAATTTTATATAACCAATATATTTTTATTTGATTATTATACACTTTATTTTAATTTATAAACAATCCTTTTAAAATTATACCTGTATTAATTACCAAAGACTTTACTTGCCTTAAACTAAAGTCCGATGATCATATTATTAAGCTTGTCTAACAACTAGGAAACGCTACAAGATCTACTTTCACGCGTTTGTAGATCAACTAACTGACCTCGTGGTATAGCGGTCAGAGCCACTGGCTGCTGTTATAAAGGTCTCGGTTTCGATTCCCAACTGACACCGGAGGATTTTTTTTTCTCAAAAGAGGAATAATTCCCGTGGTCACTAGGGATTGGTCAATTAGGCTAAATTTAGGTTAAGATCTTGATTGGATCCACCCTATCTTATTCCCTACCATTATCCTCTTAATCTATTCCGGACACAGAAAGATCCTCCACGGAAAGGAAGTACGATCAGTACATTCGGGCGTCCCCTGGGCGACGGTACATTAGTACTGGCTAATCTTTCCCGCAAACTGAGATACACAATCATGTAGCCCAGGGACGCCATTATTATTATTATTATTATTATTATTATTATTAAACATCAACATGATCTGCAGCTGTAAATTTCGATACACATTATCAATGCATCTAAAACGACACTAGTAATTAAATGTTATTAATGCTGGCAGAAAAATAACAAGGTTTATATTTTCTTAAACCCCTTTTATATATAATAATTATACTATATACATAATAACCCACTCACTGCTGGACCAGACCTAGGTAGAGCATGGGCGTCCGAAATCAAAAGTTATATCGAGTTAGGTGACCTGGTGATCTAGGGGTAAGGTGTCAGACTTCTATGCTGGGGGTCCGGGGTTCAATCCTTGGTCCCGGCACAGATTTATCTGATTATCAAACCCTTCCTTCACATCTGACAAGACATCTTGTGAATGTGGGGAATGCCAGGCCTCTACCGTGGTTCGGATTCCACGTTAAACTGTAGGTCCTTCATTTCATTCACAATCACCCTACCATTACACATTTGCGTAAGTGCGTATAACCCGAACGGGTAGTAAGACGCGGTGCTAATAATAATAATAATATATCGATCTAGACTCACATGTCCGTGTGTCATTTTTCATCCTATACAAAAAAAACAACAATCTAAAATCATCTTTACAACGGCAGCATTTAGATTTACGTCTCACTGGATGCTTTGCGAATCACTAATAACTGTCTTTATATTCAATATTTGTAGTTTCGTTACTTTAATAAAAAAAAAACTTGCGTCAGCGTTTGACTGGCTTGCTAATAAAGGGGAAAATCGGGGTTTGAGCCCGGGTTTCTACTATTGAAGGGGGTTTTCCCCTAAATTATTCCACACAAAAGCAGGTAGGTTAACTTAAAAAAAAAAGTGCTTCCTTACTCATCCTTACTCCATTAGAGGAGTTTATCATGAAAGCGAATAGCTCGAAAAGGGATTAATACTCTGTGATAAAGAAATTAATAAACAATAGTTCTGTGTTTTCTTTGTTTACATTTCCTTGAATGACAATTCTATCACAGATTCGGGCATAGAAACTGAGTGGAAAACGAACCTAGGCACGAGGGGATTTCTGGATACCTCAGTGGTTAGACTATTGGAATACTTAGCTAAAGGACTTGCTTTCGATTACCGTGTCCAGGTGTCATTTTTTAAATTTAAAGAATATTATATTCAAATGAAGTTAACACAGTAATAAACAAATTTAAAGCGTTGCTTTTCAATCCATCATAATTCTAGGTTTGTTATTATTATTATTAGCACCGCGTCTTACTACCCGTTCGCGTTATACGCACTTACGCTAATGTGTAATGGTAGGGTGATTGTGAGATGAAATGGAGAACATACAGTTTAACGTGGAATCCGAACCACGGCGGAGGCCTGGCATTCCTCACATTCACAAGATGTCTTGTCAGAGGTGAAGGAAGGGTTCGGTAATCGGATAAATCTTTGCCGGGACCGAGGATTGAACCCCGGCCGCCAGCATAGAAGTCTGACACCTTACCCCCTGGACCGCCAGGTCACCCTATGTTTGTTGTATTTGATACTAAATAAAATATCTACTAACAAATATTTCAATATCATTTTTGAAAAACCCTGTATATAGATCAATAACAAGTGAACGGAAATGATGACCAGTGCTGAATGATCGCTCTAACGTATTAATCAGGTGATGATGAAGGGAAGGTAAA
>CABEEJ010000394.1:218148-232506 GCA_901482245.1 Timema douglasi | reverse complement strand
TAACTAGTTTGAACCAGCCATTGCCAGTCTAGACTATCAGGTTACTGACCTGATCTCGCACATGGTAGGATAACCTAAACTGTTTATAACTAGTTTGAACCAGCCATTGCCAGTCTAGACTATCAGGTTACTGACCTGATCTCGCACATGGTAGGATAACCTAAACTGTTTATAACTAGTTTGAACCAGCCATTGCCAGTCTAGACTATCAGGTTACTGACCTGATCTCGCACATGGTAGGATAACCTAAACTGTTTATAACTAGTTTGAACCAGCCATTGCCAGTCTAGACTATCAGGTTACTGACCTGATCTCGCACATGGTAGGATAACCTAAACTGTTTATAACTAGTTTGAACCAGCCATTGCCAGTCTAGACTATCAGGTTACTGACCTGATCTCGCACATGGTAGGATAACCTAAACTGTTTATAACTAGTTTGAACCAGCCATTGCCAGTCTAGACTATCAGGTTACTGACCTGATCTCGCACATGGTAGGATAACCTAAACTGTTTATAACTAGTTTGAACCAGCCATTGCCAGTCTAGACTATCAGGTTACTGACCTGATCTCGCACATGGTAGGATAACCTAAACTGTTTATAACTAGTTTGAACCAGCCATTGCCAGTCTAGACTATCAGGTTACTGACCTGATCTCGCACATGGTAGGATAACCTAAACTGTTTATAACTAGTTTGAACCAGCCATTGCCAGTCTAGACTATCAGGTTACTGACCTGATCTCGCACATGGTAGGATAACCTAAACTGTTTATAACTAGTTTGAACCAGCTATTGCCAGTCTAGACTAGAAGGTTAATTAACTAATGCCGCTCCTGGTAGCGTAACCTAAACAGGTTATAACTAGTTTTAACCAGCTATTGCCAGGCTGGACTGGCAAGCTAATTACCTGATGCCGCTCCTGGTAGGGTCGCGTAAACTGGTTATAACTAGTTTGAACCAGCTATTGCCAGTCTAGACTAGCAAGCTAATTACCTGATGCCGCTCCTGGTAGGGTAACCTAAACTGGTTATAACTAGTTTGAACCAGCTATTGCCAGTATGGAATAGTAGGCTAATTACCTGATGCGGCTCCTGGTAGTGTAAACTAAACTGCTTGAAACTAGCTATAACCAACTATTGCCAGTCTAAATTGGCAAGTTACTGACCTGATGCCGCTCCTGGTAGTATAACCTAAACTGCTTGAAACTAGTTATAACCAGATATTTCTAGTTTAAATTAGCAAGCTACTGACCTGATGCCGCCCCTGGTAGTGTCATAGTTGAGCGTCTTGTTGACATGAATCCAATAAACGACCGATGAAGTCATAGTCACGTGACGAACTATGCAGTCCAGCTGGATGGTGCTGTCTTCCTCGTAGTATTTTTCAAGCAGGGGATTCCCCTGAACGTCCACTATTTCCACCTCGGGCGCTGAGAACCAATCACGTTAATTAGGTTAGGAGAAAAAAAGTTTTAATCGGATATAACTTCAGTAAGACCCACTTCGACGGATCCATGGTATAACGTGCCACTCTCTTATTGTACTTGGTTGCCGGCGACAGAGGGATCGGGGTTAGAGTCCCGGTTGGGTGTACTGAGAGACTTTTCTTTAATTATTATTATTAGCACCGCATCTTACTACCCGTTCGGGTTATACGCGCTTACGCTAATGTGTAATGGTAGGGTGATGGTGAGATTAAATGGAGGACCTACAGAATAGCGTGGGATCCAAACCACGGTTGAGGCCTGGCATCCCACGCATTCACAAGTTGTGATTAATACACGTCTTGTCAGAGGTGAAGGAAGGGTTCGGCAATCTGATAAATCTGTGCCGGGACCGAGGATTGAACCCCGGACCCCAGCACATAAGTCTGACACCTTACCCCTAGAACACTAAGTCACCTTCTCTATATAGTTTACTACTCTCTTCTACACAAATGCATGTTCACTCCCTCTAAAATGCTACCTTTCGCATCCATACCATAATCGTATGATTTAAGAGATAGCCGCTATGGTAATATTACGTGTATCAATTAAATTACCAAGTATTATTATTATTATTAGCACTGCGTCTTACTACCCGTTCGGGTTATACGCACTTACGCTAATGTGTAATGGTAGGGTGATTGTGAGATGGAATGGAGGATCTACAGTTTAACGTGGAATCCAAACCACGGTGGAGGCCTGGCATTCCCCACATTCACAAGTTGTCTTGTCAGAGGTGAAGGAAGGGTTTGGTAAATTACCAAGTAAAAAGAGGGAGAATTACACTACACACATTTTCGAGGACAATTTATATTTTATCTCCAAGGACTCCAGCCAGCATGTAAGTTTTAATCTTTTTTAATGGCGCACATATCTTTAAACCACAATCTAAACTGCTTTATAAAGGTCTCGTTTTTGTCTAACAGATAGAAGCACTAACTAAATTTGAACTAAAATCTCACTTTATCCTTTTTTATCTTGTCCCCTCCAAGATAAATGACAGTAAAATTTTAACTATGGTAGTCCAGTTGATAATATAAAGTGACGGTCGTCAGTTGGTGGAAATTAAACTAGATATAGGAGTATCTTTCTGAAACTATTATTATTATTATTTTTTAGTACCGCGTCTTACTACCCGTTCGGGTTATACGCTCAAGTAATAATTATGCTAATGGGTTAAGAATTGAGAAGGTTGAATTTAGAGGTGGTGAATCCACATTTGCATGGAGGAAGAATGGAAAACCAATCAGGGAAAACCACCCACAGTTCACCCGACCGAGATTCAAACCTCAAACTCCCCGTACTTGGTAATCTAGTTCAACACGGAAGTAGCACGTTAGCTAACTACGTCACCGAGGTGGGTTGTGAAACTACTAGGGTTACGATGATTTTACAACAATACCAAAATTTATTTAAAAAAATCAACATCCACAGTTATTCTGTTTCCGTAGAAACACACACATGAAATCTGTTCAAATTTAACACCGGGTGGTTTCCAATCTTCTTTTCCAATTTTCGGCTTATTAATCAAAATTTATACAAGTAACGTTTCTTCAACTTTTGTTTAGCAAAAATAAATGAAAACTTAAGTAAAAAAAATCAAGTTAAAAAAATGTCTAGAAAATGTCAAACACAGGAAGGTTTATCTAGGGGGGGATCTATGAAGAATTTTCATGGAGATGTATTACCAAACGACATCGACGAATGGTTAGTAAACATTTAAAAAATACCTATCTTGCTGTCCAATACTTACCAATTATCCCCAATAAATTTATTGACATGGACTTCCCAACAAAAACTAGAACTAAGACTTGGCGTTATAGTATGACTGATACAGTAGTAAGGAATTTTTAGAAAATATAAACATACACCATCCGTGGCTTGGGTCTAAGTCCAGGCATATATAGGTATGCCCTGACGTCACGTTTTATACAGGTGTGAAATTAGAGGACATTTTAGGCAATTGAGCAGACCTATCTGATTGCCCAAACCCTTACTTCACCTCTGACAAGACGTGTATTAATCACAACTTGTGAATGTGAGGAATGCCAGGCCTCCACCATGGTTCGGATCCCACGTTAAACTGTAGGTCCACACATTTAATCTCACAATCACCCAACCATTCATTACACATTAGCGTAAGTGCGTATAACCCGAACGGGTAGTAAGACGTGGTGCTAATAATAATAATTTAGGCAATTGAGTGCAAGTTAGAATTATTATTATTATTATTATTATTATTATTAGCACCGCGTCTTACTACCCGTTCGGGTTATACGCACTTACGCTAATGTGTAATGGTAGGGTGATTGTCAGATGAAATGGAGGACCTACAGTTTAACGTGGAATCCGAACCACGGTGGAGGCCTGCAAGCTAGAAGAAAACTTTTATTTTAATCCATCCAGTCTCTGATCTGTCAAATGAAACTTTTCTCACTATCCTACGACTTTTCTTTTCATTTTAAAAATATGTTTCTCTTTTAAAAAGTACATGCTGGCTGGGGCCCTTTGAGATAAAATAAAAAGTCTTGTAAAATGGGTGTAGTGTAATTTTCCAGCTTTTTACTTAGTATTTTAACTGATCCACGTATTATAACTCTACAGGTTATCCATTAAGTCATCCCACGATTTCCAAATGAGTTTTAAAATACATACGGAATTATTTATCTCTCTATATAACATAACTGTATGGGCCAATATATAGCCTATATCTATCTATAAGACATTAACATATAATGGGTGACCTGGCGGTCTAGGGGTAAGGTGTCAGACTTCTGTGCTGGCGGCCGGGGTTCAATCCTCGGTACCGGGACAGATTTATCTGATTACCAAACCCTTCCTTCACCTCTGACAAGACATCTTGTGAATGTGGGGAATGCCAGGCCTCCACCGTGGTTCGGATTCCACGTTAAACTGTAGGTCCTCCATTTCATCTCACAATCAACCTACCATTACACATTAGCGTAAGTGCGTATAACCCGAACGGGTAGTAAGACGCGGTGCTAATAATAATAATAATAATAACATATAATGATGTGGTATTTAATATATTGATTGATACAGTGGCATGGCGTGGAATGTTGCCAGGGTAGGAAGAGTTATTTTAAACTGTACCACCCATTGATCAGGCGAGGTATGAATATCGGTCAAATGGGGACCGAGTGGATATAATAATATTACCACCGCGTCTTACAACCCGTTAGGGTTATACTCTTTAAGTACTAATTATTCTAATGGATTGGGAATTGGGAAGGTTGAATTAGAGGAAGTGAACCCGCATTTTCTGGGAGGGAGAGTGGAAAAACATTTAGGAAAAACCACCCCCAGTTCACCCGACCTGAGATTCGAACCTCGATCTCCCCGTCCTCAGCAGTCGAGCTCAACACGACAGGCGCGTTAGCCAACTACGCCACCGAGGCGGGTAAGGACCGAGTGGAGGAGTATCACAGTTACAGTTTTAACAAGCGCTGCTTACTATGAAGAAAATACTGTTAAACGCCACTGTGTTGATGTATTACGATAAATGTTTTTAAAAATTGTGTAAGCCATGGTATAACAAAAGAAATCGCTCTTTAAATTTAACGTACAAATTATAGATATGTATTTTAAATTTATATTTAAACTATATTATTATTACTATTACCATTAAATTAGTTAATCCTAGACTCTAGGTTGAGCTTTTACTGGACTTACTTATATTTCAATTAACTTTAATAAATTATTTGAATATTTTTGTATAGCATTTTAGCGATATTAAGGATACTTGATTTCTACATTTATTATTTTAATATTTGTTTATAAATTTGATAGTTTAAATGTACATCCTAGTTAGATATAAACACCGTAAACTATTTTTATTAAATACTTAACATGGCTCGCTCAATAGTTTTTGTGAATAGACTGTCGCCCGAATACAAATCTTCCATTGAAGTTTATTTATTATATTATAACACTAATGGGCGAGAAATTCAAAAGGGCATAGGCAGGAAAAACTAGGGGCTCCTTACCCTTAATGGGTTCATATATGTACGTATAAAAAAACTTGAACGGACTAAAACTCTAATTTGGTTATCTAGTGTAACCCCTCATAAAAAGATTTAATTGGTAGTTCACTACCACCACCACTGTAAACAGTTTCATCATTTTACCAATACCTTTGACCGATGTATCTTCGTGATGCTCTAAGACGTATGCTCATGTGCAATGCATATTCTAACTAAGATAAAAAAATAAAATAATGCCACTGTGAGAAAACCTTTCCAATTAAGGTTTTAAATAAGATATAAAGGTTTTTAAACATGTCTCTTACCAACCCTGTAGAGCACCCCATGGCGCGTTAAAGTGGAACCCTCCAACCTAAATAAATACATTGTGAAAAGTTAGTCAGTTATCTGGGAAAACTTTCCAACTAGGCTGTTAAATTAGATCCAAGGGTTTTTAAATATTATCTTACCCATCCTATAGAGCCTTTTATAGTATGTTAAATTGGGTTACTCCATCTTAGATAGTGACAGTATTAAAGAATAGTCATATCTGGCAAAACCTTCCAACTAAAATGTATTATTATTATTAGCACCGCGTCTTACTACCCGTTCGGTTTGTACGCACTTACGCTAATGTGCAATGTTAGGGTGATTGTGAAATGAAATGGAGGATCCTACAGTTTAACGTGGAATCCGAACCACGGTGGAGACCTGGCATACCTCACATTCACAAGATGTCTTGTCAGAGGTGAAGGAAGGATTTGGTAATCAGATAAATCTGTGCCTGGGACCGAGGATTGAACCCCGGCCGCCAGCATAGAAGTCCGACACCTTACCCCTAGACCGCCAGGTCACCGACACTAAAATGTAAAATAAGATCCAAATGTCCCTAAGAACTATTTTCTGTATTAACTTTGTAGCGCATGCGAGTGGAATGCTACGTCCACTATAGAACAAGAGCAATATCCTGAAATACCACCCAGACCACGGGAAAACCCAAGCAAGGGACGGACACCCCCACCCACCTCAAAAATCGACAAACGACAAGAATGCGAATGCGACTTTCATTACGAGCCAATCGCACACCCTAACCGATATCCTGAGGACCTTAACATCCAAGAGGACAAACCAGGGGACTCTTACGTCATCTGCCCCAACTATCCTCAGCCCGATCAAAACAACAGACGTACTCCACACCGCTCCGTAAAGGTCGCCGCGAGAGAGACGCGCCCTCGTCAAGACTCACCTGACGAGCCGTCGTCACACCCTATACAGCTGAGACTCACCAGGACGTGTAGCGGGAGGGTAGGATATTTCGTACCTTGCCCGCACTTCCCCCTGTCGGATCAGAGTGACGTTAGGCCTTCGTCCGGAGCGAGACACGGCGGAATTCGAGAGCGCGGGTGTTCGAATCGACCGTTACCACTCCTCGCGTCATCTCAGAGGCAGGACGGGAATATGGGGCAGATCCGTCTAGCGTGTCCAAAACCTCGTGGTCAGGACAAGATGAAACAGACTGACGACAGGAATGAGTACCAAACCATCAAGGTAATGCGTTTTAAGTATACCAGCATTTTTGGTAGAGTCAGTTTTGGAAGGCCCTTTTTCTTACCGGAATACTTCTATACATTATTATTATTAGCACCGCGTCTTACTACCCGTTCGGGTTTTACGCACTTACGCTAATGTGTAATGGTAGGGTGATTGTGAGATGAAATGGAGGACCTACAGTTTAACGTGGAATTCGAACCACGATGGAGGCCTGGCATTCCACACATTCACAAGATGTCTTGTCAGAGGTGAAGGAAGGGTTTGGTAATCAGATAAATCTTTGCCACGACCGAGGATTGAACCCCGACCACCAGCACAGAGGCCTGACACCTTACCCCTAGACCACCAGGTCACCTACTACTTTACAGTAATATCTTTGTAGGATAGAAGGCCTTCCATAACTGACTTCCTACTTCCGTTATGGAAGGCTTTCTATCCTACCCAAACACTATTAGACGGTAGGTTTATATTACGAAATAAGGCCTTACAGATCGGGCTTCCAACCATAATCATTCTACACAAAACTGTATATATATATTTATTTATCTTTTTAGCACCGGGTCTTACTAACCAATCAGGTTGTATGATTAATTATTAATTAAACTACTGTGTTTAGGATGAGGGCAACTTAATTGAGAGAAAGTTTACCAGTATTTACGTAGGGGACGATTTGAATTTTTTTTTTAGGAAAACCACCCTCATTAAACCCGACTAGGATTCGAAATATTATCTCCCCATCATCGGAATTATAGTATATTGGGAGAGAGATGCCTTAGACCATGCCTCCAACAAAGCGGGTCCCAACCAAACTATATTTTTTAAGCACCCATTTTGACTACATATTCAGGATATACGCCCCTAATTAAATAGCGATAAATCCGAACAATACCCTAATTTAACCCGCTTTAGTGGCCGAATGGTCTAAGGTGTTACTCTCTTATTGGACAAGCTTGTGGATGAAAGGGGAGATCGGGGTTAAAATCTAGGTCAGGTCCACTGAGTGAGGTTTTACCTAAATGGTTTCCCACTTTACCTCCAGGAAAATGCGGGTAGATTACATCTAAAATGCTTCCTTTCTCATCCCTACTCCATCAGAGTAATTATCATATATGCATAAGACCTTAACATATAGTATGACGTGGTGATAAAAAAAAATAGCCGAATTTAATTATAGAAAATCCAAACAATATTCTAATTTTATAGCAATTTAATATTAATTTATTTAAAGTATGTAATTAATTTAGCACCGTGTCTTACTACCCGTCAGGTTGATACGCTTAAGTACTAATTACGCTAATGGGTTAGAAACTGGTAAGGTTGAATTTAGTGGAAGTGAACCCGCATTTGCGTAGAGGGAGAGTGGAAAACCATTTAGGAAAAATCATCCCCAGTTAACCCGACTGAGATTCAAACCTAGATCTCCCCGTCTTCTGTAGTCTAGCTCGACACGAAACTAGCACTTTGGCTAACTACACCATCGAGGTGGGTTAAAGTATTTAATGTGCACTTTCTAAACTGACTGATTATATCGGTACAAGGGTATTTCTATGAGCGAGAACGAAAGGGCCTACTAAATTTAACCGGGAAAGGTATTTTCACACACCTTACAGGGTTCTTTTACTTGCCACAATGGGCTAAAGACCGACGGCTTTTATTTCCCCTCCGAAGAAAATTGTACTATGTATTTTTTTTATCATTCAAGAAAAATCCGTTGACGCCGGCCGGGTTCGAACCCACGTGCATCGGGTAGTTAGTTACCTCAAGATCACCGAGATTGACTGCAATACAATACATGCAACCACTTGTTCATGCTCCATGTAGGAAGCGGACCCTAAGATACACCCCGCTGTCTACTGTTGCGATTGTTCGAGCGGTCTCAGGAGTCCCCAGCGCTACCCAAGTCCCCACCGGGCCGAAGTTCCCTGCCCTAAATGTGACCCCCCACCCGCCAAGAACGAGAGGATAGACTACGATAAGCTGTGTCGACCCGAAGAGCCAGGGAATCTCCCTCCCCCGCCTCAAGGGGTGAAGTACCAGTATTGCCAACATCTGCGCTTACACGGAGCGGCGTCGGGTCAACGGGCAGGTATACCAACGTACCTTAAGTTATTATTATTATTAGCACCGCGTCTTACTACCCGCTCGGGTTATAATGTGTAATGGTAGGGTGATTGTGAGATGAAATGGAGGACCTAGAGTTTAACGTGGAATCCGAACCACGGTGGAGGCCTGGCATTCCACACATTCACAAGATGTCTTGTCAGAGGTGAAGGAAGGGTTTGGTAATCAGATAAATTTATGCCGGGACCGGGGATTGAACCCCGGACGCCAGCGTAGAAGTATGACACCTTACCCCTAGACCGCCAGGTCACCTACCTTCAGTTGAAACTATATTTTGTTTGGTTATGATAGGATACTGGTAGGAGGTTAATTTTAGAAATTTTTATTTTTTTATTTTTAGCACCGCGTTTGTGTTACACACTTATGTACTAATTATGTTAATGGTTTCAAGGATTAGGAAGGTTATATTAATAGGACGTGTACCCGCATTTTCGTGAAGGGAGAGTGGAAAACCATTTTTTGGAAAAACACTTCCTCGATACACCTGACCCAGATTCGAACCTCTATCTCCCTGTCTAATCTTCTGCGAGAATAGCGCGTTAGACCACGTGGTCACGGAAGCGGGTCATATGCAATAACTAGTGTGTTAGGGATGAAGAGGGCTGAATTTAGAAGATATGTAACTACATTTGCGTGGAGGCAGAGTGGAAGACCCTCAGTATCCTGTAATGGAATTCGAACCCCTATCTCCCCGTCATGGACGGTCCAGTGTATTCTTTAGAGTGACGCTTTAGACCATTCTAGCACCGAAGTGGGTAATAATTTACTAAATTATTTATATTATTTTATATATCATGATAATATCTCTCAGAAGTGAAAGCTGCAGATCCCATCCGGGGGTGAATTTGTTAAATCACACTGTGGAGTAAAATAAAAACTCCTCAAAACATTTAAACAGTGCTCGATCCCCAAACACTCAGATCAAGAGTAAATACCTTCAAGACACACCTAGGTCTGATGGCTTTGATCATTTTTTGGGTTAGTATTTTTAAGGGAGGGAAAGGAAAAAATAGTATTTTTATGTTATGTTGTTACGAACTATTGCCAGTGTGTGCTGTTCATTAGGTTTTTATACTAATAACTCTCTTTTCTCGTTGGGGGCTCTGCCCCCTACAACGCCCATTAGGGTTTCCTTCCAAGTGTATGTAAACTAATGTAATTCCAGAGCCATTTTTTGATAGGTCTTACCGTTTAGCCACAAGAGACCTCCAAAGAAAGGTCCGCGCCGACTTTAAAGTGGTTCCGCCATTTTAATGGGTTTTTTCAGAGGTTAAAAAAGTTTTTTTTTTAACTTTTTGGAATTTTCCCGTCGGTTACAGGCTAGAAGCTATAAGTTTACCAAATTTCAAGTTTTTATCTCATCTGGAAGTTGGTAAACATTAATGTCAGTGAGTGAGTCAGTCGTGTGGCTTTATAGTAGTATAATATAATTTCCAAAATATACAACAGTCAGAACCGAACTAGTTAATGTAACAATTAGCTAAACGGATCAAACAGATGATAGATCAAATATCAAAACTATTATATTTGATAATTACGGGTTCAGCGCATTCATACAGTTGTCATTGTACTATTGTCAAAATAAAGCCCTTCCTAGTCTATGGCAGTTGCGTTATCTGATAGCTTGAGATCTTAATTGATCAGTCATGTGTAGCTGGCGATTTCCCCACGTCCATCACAGACTCTGCCTTAAAACATGAGTGAAGAATGACCCTGCGCACGGGACAGTTCCTGGATAGCCCAGTGGTTAGAGCATTGGCGTATTAAGTCAAAGGTCCCGGGTTTGATTCACACGCCCAGGTGTACTTGTTAAATTTAAAATAATAATATCAAACTCAATTCAATTAAGATACATTATATTCCAGGATCACCATCAACTTTATCAACATAACGTTTAAGGTTTTCCTCATTTTTAATTTATTTTTAATGAAAGCCCTAACAATAAATTTAACTTTGATTTTAAACCAGATTTACCCTTTGACGTTATGCTAGGTTAAGTCTACCACGTGTTTATTTCAGCCAATAATGTTGCCGGAATCTTAAATATAACTATTTAGTACTTAATTTGTTTGTTTATTGTGTGTAGACGCCTTGTTAGGCAAAGATTTTCCAAGTATCACGAATCCCAAAACGTCGTGGCCCTTTTTTTAAATTTTTTATTTCGTAGCACCAGTAAATATTCTATTGCAAGTACTTGCAGCATATTCAGCCCAAAATGCTTTAATTCAATTTCAGTGAACAAATCATTTTCAAATTCACTGTTTATTTTTCAACGTTCATATTTTTTTTAAAGTTAGGCCTATGTTCACATTAAGACTATCATGATACCCGCCTCGGTGGTGTAGTTGGCTAACGCGCTAATCGTGTTGAGCTAAACTGCTGAGGACGGGTGAACTGGGTGGTTTTTCCCTAAATGGTTTTCCACTCTCCCTCCACGTAAATGCGGGTTCACTTCCTCTAAATTAAACCATCCCAATTCTCAATCCATTAGCGTAATTGGTACTTAAGCGTATAACCCGAACGGGTAGTAAGACGTGGTGCTAATAATATATATATATATATATAAAACTGAGGTTATTTTATCTCAGAAATGCAGACAAACCATCCAGAGTCTGGGACAGATCCAAAACCTCCTGGAAGAAACAAGAAACCAGAACGCAAACCGTTGTTTCCGACACAGCAAATAGATCCTCCTTGTGTGAAATCCTGGCATCTTCCGTGCAAACTTCACAAGTGTGTTGAAGAATGAAGTTTGCGTCGACTGAAGAGAGAGAGTATATGGCATTGCCTTGACATTACTACTGTATGATACCTCTTAAATGGAAAATAAATGGCAAACCACCCGGTAGGAGTGTTCAATTTTTATCTTATTTTGTAATTACGTGTGTTTTAAAGGGGGTCGCCTTAATAAGCGGTCAAATCCCTCACAGACGTTCAGCTCCAACGCAATATTTAATTCTACGATGCTTTATTTCAAAATATGGTTGCACTAAAATATTATTATTATTATTATTAGCACCGTGTCTTACTACCCGTTCGGGTTACACGCACTTACGCTAATGTGTAATGGTAGGGCGATTGTGAGATGAAATGGAGGACCTACAGTTTAACGTGGAATCCGAGCCACGGTGGAGGCCTGGCATTCCCCAAATTAACAAGATGTCTTGTCAGAGGTGAAGGAAGGGTTTGTAAATCAGATAAATCTGTGCCGGGACCTGGGATTGAACCCCGGCCGCCAGCACAGAAGTCTGACACCTTACCCCTGGACCACCAGGTCACCTGCACTAAAATAAAGTCGAAAGATTTCAACAGGGTTCTTTTCTCCTCAACAACCATAAATTTTGAATTTTTTAAAATACAAGTAAAGTGTGAAAATATAACCTCTGAATTTCAACGACTTTTTAATCATGTTTGTGGAGCTATGAGACTTGGGTTGATGAAAAATGGCTCTAGATTTAGCTTTCCTATATCTAACCAATATAACAAATTCTTTTATAGACTTACAACAGACAATTCTAAGATATTTGAGAGCTAGTAGAGAGCTTTCCTTTTTTACTCGAGATAAGAAGTTTCCTCTAAAAAATACAGTCATTGTTTGATATTTGAAAACTAGCAGTGAGATTTCCTCTTTTCCTCGAGATAAGAAGTTTCCTCTAACAAATACAGTCATTATTTGATATTTGAGAACTAGCAGTGAGCTTTCGTCTTTTCCTCGAGATAAGAAGTTTTCCTCTAACAAATACAGTCATTGTTTGATATTTGAGAACTACCAGTGAGCTTTCCTCTTTTCCTCGAGATAAGAAGTTTCCTCTAAAAAATACAGTCATTGTTTGATATTTGAGAACTAGCACTGAGCTTTCCTCTTTACCTCAAGATAAGAAGTTTCCTCTAACAAATACAGTCATTGTTTGATATTTGAGAACTAGCAGTGAGCTTTCGTCTTTTCCTTGAGATAAGAAGATTCCTCTAACAAATACAGTCATTGTTTGATTTTTGAGAACTAGCAGCGAGCTTTCCTCTTAACCTTGAGGTAAGAAGTTTCCTCTAACAAATACAGTCATTGTTTGATATTTGAGAACTACCAGTGAGCTTTCCTCTTTTCCTCGAGATAAGAAGTTTCCTCTAACAAATACAGTCATTGTTTGATATATGAGAACTAGCAGTTAGTTTTACTCTTTGACCTTGATATAAGAAGTTACATAGTTTTATTTCCCTTCTTTATTTTTTACATGACAAACGATAGTTAGATGAAGGACGAAATGGAGTATAAGCTTACACAAAATAGATAAGTAGTTCCATAAAACAACACAGACCACTGTATTTTAAGAAGTGGGGCCTAACAGCGATTGATACTTTCTCGTCGACCGAGACTGCTGCCTTAGGATTGGATAAAATTGATTGCGCGCTAAGGTATGTATATTTTTAAATTAATTTTTTTTAGTAAAAATAATGCTTTTTTGAGCAAAGTAGATAAAACATTACTTCCATGGAAACATTTATTTTAATGATTTTACACTATAATCTAAAATGTTTTATGAATATGAACATAAAGTGGCAATTAGTTTCACAATACCCATGAATAATTTTTTTTTTTGTACCTAGTATTACTACCCATTCAGGTTATACGCTTAGGCACTAATTAAACTAATGTATTAGGAATAAGAAAGGTTAAATTTTAAAGTAAGTGTGACCGCATTTACTTGGAAGGAGAGTGGAAAATAATTTTGTAAAATAAACACACCACAAGTACACCTAACCGTGATTCGAACCTTGATCTCCCCGTCATCGGCAGGCTATTCTACTGTTAAAGTAGCGCTTTAGACCATGTGGCCACCGAAGTGGGTAATGCCGGAGCTAAACAAATAAAACATGAAAGTGTTTTTTTTAATATATCTTATTACTTTCTATTGGTCTATTTGATTACTTTATAATATTCAAAATGTCGTTTCAAAAGACTAGGGAATAGAATACATTTAAATGTAGTTCCTTTTGTCATTTGTAAGGCTCGTCATTGTGGTAGACTTCTCGTACGTAATCGGGTGCAAATCAAACCCTCGGTTATATTATCTGGAAGATTCTCTTACCCCTTTCTCTCCCCTTCAACACTATTGAAGACGAACAGAATCTATTTCAAGGAAGAAAACTTGAAAGGGAAGAATTTATACTATCGCTTCATTTATTTTCCTTTTTTTTTTTTTTTTTTCTTTTTTTTTTTTAG
>CABEEJ010000394.1:198579-212221 GCA_901482245.1 Timema douglasi | reverse complement strand
AGTCAGATTTTAATGACTCATTTAGTCAATTGCTGAGTGCATTATTGTGTTTTTGGACACTGTCCTAACGTTAAAGCCTCCGGCTTAGAAAAATGTGAATTTTAGTGTTGCTGATTTACACTAACTCACAAGTTCCGATAAATCTTGAAGGGAAAAGTATTCATGACACCCTAAACGTCATGTGCATCAGTTCTTTGTTATTGATGGTTATCGCCAGGAAGTCTGTTTCTTTCTTTTGCCTTAAGCAGTTCAGTTGTAAATGATTGAGATTTGATTATGCGGTCATGGTTCATGGAAAGTATTAGTTTGGGTGAGCAACCCGTGGAAATTGGCCTATTGTTATAGTGGGGTCCGCGCAAATAATACTATTTTGTTTTGGCCTGTAAATAGGTTCCTAATTTTATATTAGTTCTAAAGGGTGTTAATGTACTATTGAATGCTCTGGTAGTACCGTGAGGGAACATGTCCGGCCATAGTACCTTAATGACGCCTGGCCCTTAGCCATCAATCAGCTGGATTCACCAGCCAATTATCCAACAAACTTAGTGGATCCCTGTTAATATTCAACCCTGCCAAGTGAGACTGTATAAATGTTATCTTATAAATTGGTTCTATATTTTGCTTTAACTAATTCTCAAATTACTCTCCTTTTAGAAATTCTACAGCCTCTGGCCTGGTCACTGTGTTGCCCAGGTAGCCCAGGTAGCCACAAGTAATCAAGTAATCCCTCAAGTTTATTTGCCTTGTGAAGAAATTTAATACTCTATAATTTTCTATCTTATTTTAAAACTTGTACCTTTTTATGCATTTATTGTTTACAAAATAAAACTATATTGTCAAATTGATATGTTCAGTTTTCTAATTTAGTATAAATGTACTGTGTGTATTCACAGTGCACTGGAATTTTATGGGAACTTTTTCTTTACAGTTAAAAATTTCCGCACAAAATGCTACTATGTTCATGACAGATATTCAACAACTGTTGATAATATTTTGTGTGAAAAATAAACTATATGATTATACTGGAGCAGAGGAAACTTGTATCACTGGTGAAATAATGGGATTTTGTCATCACAGTAATGAATTAACGTGCAAGAATAGTGGATAGTGGTTATTACATACGTTATAGTTCTACAGTTCAATTAGTTCATAATTCTCAGAAAGTACACGGGAAATACTAAAATTTAATGTTAACAAATTAAACGTTTGCCGCGCACTAAGTTTCACAAAAAACCAAGGCTATTTCACGTAACCTAATTATAAATAAGCTTTCAAAAGGCCTTTTTCCATAACAGAATCCTTCTATGTAGTAAGATGATAGGGGAAAAAATAAAAGGCTTTACACAAAGTTATTCGTAAGAAAATCAGACTATAGTTCCATTTTCTTATTTTATTTTTCTTCAACAAATATTTATTCATGCAAAACTGTTTTGTTTGCTTATTGAAGCTTGTTGCTACAGTATCAAGTATATTCTCTGAAAGTGGGTTAAGAAATAGGGGTGATGGGGTGTGGGAAAGCCCTCAAAGAAATCTGAGAACTAGAACGCTTTCAACAATTTTTTTTTGTCAAATAATATGCCGTTTCTCGTAACATTTGGAGATACAATTATTTTTGGCAACTAATAATAATTTTACAGTCCCTTAACTTGTTAATATAATTCCTAGCATGGCAAATAAAGGGGAGAGTATGGTGAAAAGCACACTTCAAAGATACTTTATAAGCTTAATCTGAAACAAAATGAGAGAAGGTTGTTTAGCGCCTTAAAATAGCTCTCTTGGGCTAGCTTCTAAGCTTTTATTTGATCAAGGAAGGAGCTTTAAAATCATCTCAAAAGGCCATGGGTTCAGACTTTAGAGACTCTAGATATTATTTACTTAAAAATACATCAAAGTATTTGTCAAAACACTTGAAGGGTGTGTTTGAATTTTTTGAAATAATCTTAACGTATCTTTGAAATAATAAAAAAGCCACTAAACATATAATAAGGACGGCTGCATGTTACAATTATTTATGTAAAAACTAAGTACACAAAAAGTAATTAAATAAAGAATGTAATTTTTGGCACTTGTCCCAAGTGTTATTTTAATGTGCCTGTATACATATTAAAGTGAACTCAGAATAAATCATACTCTACCTCTCCCCGAAACAAGGGAAACAATATTTTCTCACCCCACCGAGGTTCGATATAAATCCTCTCTAACGTGTTTAGTTCATGTCTGAAGCAGGTCTCAACTTTCTTGCCTACATCGAATGCCTTGTATTTTATTACTTGTATTTATTATTTGAATTTTTAATAAATAAAAAATATCCGCGATTTAAAACATATTTTCTTGATATCTTATAAATAATTCTTACATCCAGAATCAATCATAGTTAGCTTAAAACTTAATAAGTGTACAGGGGAAAAAGAGGTAAAGTACAATTTTAACTACAATTGACTTAGTGCTGCGTTCTGTTAGACAATCATGAGACCTTTATAGTGCACTTTAAGTTGAGTTAGTGCTGCCAGACAATCATGAGACTTTCTAATACACTTTAAATTGAGCAGGTGCTGCCATCTGTTAGAAAATCATTATACCTTTATGATGAACTTTAAATTGAATTAGTGCTGCTGTTTGTTAGACAATCATGAGACCTTTCTAGTTCACTTAAGTTGAGTTAGTGCTGCCATCTGTTAGACAACCATGAGAACAATCATGATACCTTTCTAGTTCACTTAAGTTGAGTTAGTGCTGCCATATGTTAGACAATCATGAGAACTTTCTAGTGCACTTAAGTAGAGTTAGTGCTGCCATCTGTTAGACAATCATGATAACTTTCTAGTGCACTTAAGTTGAGTTAGTGCTGCCAGACAATCATGAGACTTTCTAATACACTTTAAATTGAGCAGGTGCTGCCATCTGTTAGAAAATCATTATACCTTTATGATGAACTTTAAATTGAATTAGTGCTGCTGTTTGTTAGACAATCATGAGACCTTTCTAGTTCACTTAAGTTGAGTTAGTGCTGCCATCTGTTAGACAATCATGAGAACTTTCTAGTGCACTTAAGTAGAGTTAGTGCTGCCATCTGTTAGACAATCACGAGACCTTTATGATGAACTTTAAATTGAATTAGTGCTGCTCCTTGTTAGACAATAATGAGACCTTTCTAGTTAACTTAAGTTGAGTTAGTGCTGCCATCTGTTAGACAATCATGATACTTTTCGAATGCACTTTAAATTTAGCTAGTGCTGCCATCTGTTAAAAAATTATGATACTTTATAATGCACTTTGAATTGCCTAGAACTGAAACTATTCTGCCAAGGTTTTCATAAGGTTCCCCTGATGAGTTTTTGGAAATAGACACTTAACCCTAAAATTAAAGTGTTTTTTTTACTGAAGGGCAAAATAGGTTTTGTCGAAATACGTTCTAATGATTGTAACTTAGTACATGTGTTTGTAATGTGAAACAATGCATAGCCTAAGTGTTATTTTCATTTTACCGTGAAAATTACTTTAGGTACGTCACATAAAATGATAGCTACAATTTTGATCACATCTTCGCGCCTATTTTGGATTATAAATCTTCTATAGTTGTAGAGTGGTAGTGCCATTAAAAGTAAAAAGAGTTTATTTGGAATATATTTTTATAAAACTAATGATTGCTAAACCATATGTAAGTATTTTTATGGAGTATTTTGAAAATTGAGTGTTGTGCTCTTTGGTGGACAGAGATGTTCCTCTGTTTTAATTGTTTGTGTGTAGGTGAATATTATTTCATTCAGGATCTTTTGGGGAGTGCTTCTGCAACAATGTATATTATTTAGTTTCACAAATATTGCGAGTTTTCAGTGAAAGTCTCTATTTTAAGATAAAGGTGAGATAAAGTCTGTGTGGTTAATATATATGCTATCACCTGTTTTCAATACACAATTAACGAAAATCCCTTCAGAGACAATATATTAGTATCCATATGAGGACAACGTGTTATATCCAATTTTATTTCCGTATGAAGACAATATGTAAATTCCATCTCATTCCGGTATTAGGATATGTTATATCCCATTTCATACCCATGTGAAGACAACATGTTAAATTCCATTTCATTCCCGTATGAAGACAAAATATTAAATCTTATTTCATTCCCGTGTGAGAACAATAGGTTGAATCCCATTTTATTCCCGTATGTGGAGCTAAATTCCATTTATTTTGTATCCACTTTACTTCAATGCTCGGGGCATTTGATCCTAGATATGATTACTTAAATAACAAAACAAAAAGTTATATATTCTTTTATTCGAGGGCAACTTTTCGTATCGTATTATGTCTTCTTGGAATAGTTGATTTTTCTTCTGTTTTTGTAATTTTATGTAATCCTGGGAATTTTTTTCATTGGGTCCTATTTTAATTTACAGATAATTTGTTATGCAGTAACTTGATATTTTTCCAAGGCTATACTTATTTCACAATCCACGGCGCGATCATAGTGGTTCAATAGTTTGTTAGTTTCAACGGCTAGTAGGAGGTTTCTTGTAGTCTTAATTAATAGAAATGGATAGAATCGTATATTCATAGAATCCGAATCAATTATTATTACGAAGCTCAGATCCAAATTAAAATCCTCAACTTTGTTTTTAATTGTACAAATTTATTTAAAGTGAAAATATTTGAAATTTAATCTATAAAAAACAGAAGTTTTTTAAGGCTTGGTGCCATATACAAACTATATTTTGATTATCATGTTTTAAAAAAAAATCACACCCGCCTCGGTGGCGTAGTTGGCTAAGGCGCTTGTCGTGTTGAGCTCGACTGCTGAGGACGGGGAGATCGAGGTTCGAATCTCGGTCGGGTGAACTGGGGGGATTTTTACTAAATGGTTTTCCACTCTCCCTCCACGCAAATTCGGGCTCACTTCCTCTAATTCAACCTTCCCAATTCCTAATTCATTAGAGTAATTAGTACTTAAAGCGTATAACCCGAATGGGTAGTAAGACGCGGTGCTAAATATATTAAATATTTTAAATCATCCTGTATTAGGCTACTATCTGTTTATGTTATACGCATATATGATAGATACTTCAATGTGGCAGGGATGAGGAAGGAATAAATTTAGAGGTAGAGGCATTTTCGTAGGAGGAGAGTGGGAAAATTACCCTCGACAGGCCCGATCGGGATTCAAACCCCAATCTCCCTGCCTTCAGCAGACCAGTCTAACACGAGAGTGATGCCTTGGCTTAGAATATTTGTCCAACTAAGTGGGTGTCAGGTCATACACATTATTATTATTATTATTATTATTATCACCGTTTGTTACTACCCGTTCGTATATGTGTAATGGTAGGGTGATTGTGAGATGAAATGGAGGACCTACAGTTTAACGTGTAATCCGAACCACGGTGAAGGCCTGGCATTCACCACATTCACAAGCTGTGATTAATACACGTCTTGTCAGAGGTGAAGGAAGGGTTTGGCAATCAGATAACTCTGTGTTAGGACCGAGGATTGAACCCTGGACCTCCAGCACAGAAGTCCGACACCTTACTCCTAGACCTCCAGGTAACCCGTCATACACATTAATTAAATACATTAATACAATATTTCTGTGTGTTTTCGTTACTCCCAACTATACACGTATATATATTTAAAAATAGCTTAAAATTGTTAAATCAATTAAGCTATTCATAATTTTACTCAATATATTTTTATGTGATTTTTACGAATAACTAATCCCACAGGATTCTATATAACAGAGGTAACAAGGATTCAAGTGTCCCATATCTTGTTATAATATCATTTAATACGCAGTTATTACTAGTGTACATTTGTGAAAACTTTTAATTATATAAGGAGTATATTATTATGTGTTGATTAATAAACTTTTTTTTTATCACACTTAAACCATTAAAAGTGCTAAAAAGTTTGAGGTAAATTAATTTTGGAGGGGATGAAAATTTTGCCTAATACTCAATTTTAAAATAAATTTGAAGCGTCATTACATTTTTTTTTTGTACATAGTAAATACTCCTCCCAAAAACTAGTATTTTTTTCACACTTTATTTTGTTTGTTTAGAAATTTATTGTTTGAATTTATATTAACAACTTTGAAATAGGTTTTGTTTTTATTATAAAAGAAGAACCAAAAGTTTAGAGTTCTTGTTTATTTAATACTTATTATTACTTGGTAAAAACATTTTTTATTCTATTGTAATCTCTTGTGAATATAGATAATGCTTTCTTATTTTACAAGTCATGCACTGTTCTGTATTTTTTCAGTTCCAACCTGTTATAGATATAGACTGTTGGCCGGCTAATATTATAATCATAACAATCATAAGGGGAGGGGAAATTTTTAAAGCCCACACTTAAATCTTTTTTAATATTAATGTAATAATTTGAAAGTGACTTGCCTTTCCTTCCATATAATTGTCTGCTAGACCTTTATTTACTAATTCAAGCTTTTTTTATGCTTTATTTGTAAACAATTTTTCTACTTTTTTACTTTTTAATCCCGGCAAAGATTTATCTGATTACCAAACCCTTCCTTCACCTCTGACAAGACATCTTGTGAATGTGAGGAAAGCCAGGCCTCCACCGTGGTTCGGATTCCACGTTAAACTGTAGGTCCTCCATTTCATCTCGCAATCACCCTACCATTACACATTAGCGTAAGTGCGTATAACCCGAACGGGTAGTAAGACGCGGTGCTAATAATAATAATAATAATAAAATATTTTTTAGGTAAGAGGATAGAATTTTTTCATTTAGTTTGTGGCAACATTGTTTGTAGAGTGGCAGCACTGAGTATTATGAACCAGTGAACAGATGTCTAGTCAGTCCAGTCTACAGCTCGAGTAGCGCGTTTGACCACACGGCCACCGAGACGGGTCAAGGTTAAGTAATGTCTTAAACTTGATTCACAAGTTCACTGAAAATACAGAACAGAAGCTGCTTGAGTAGCACAGCAATTCCCACGCTGTATGTTGACCCATGATGCATCGAAACGCTAACTTAAAAAAAAAGCTGATTCACAAAAGTTTTATTTTTTAGTAGATAAACACATTTTATATCATTCTCCTTACGGATGTTTTCTAATTATAACGCTGTCTCTTGGCACAATACAATACATCGATAAACACGCCTTACATTAGCGGGTTATTTCAAATCTCCTCACAACGGCCAATAAAACTCTCTGCTTGCTGTTAGCCCCACAGCGCATGCGCACTGATTTGAGATTTGATAGGTTATCTTGTGTCGAACATCTCAGGCAGGACGTATAGCGCAGGGACGAGTTGAACTTAAGTGGAACAGCTCGCACCAATTAGGCGGAAATCTCATGATTGGCTTAGAGCTCGTCACGTGATAACCTTTCTGTTCTGCGCTAGTTTTCCGGCGAACGTGTGAATTTAAAGTTGTTGTCATGAAAAGCTTTCTATGCCTATATATATTATTACTATAATTATTAGCACCGCGTCTTACTACCCGTTCGGGTTATACACACTTATGCTAATGTGTAATGGTAGGGAGATTGCGAGATGAAATGGAGGACCTACAATTTAACGTGGGATCCGAACCACGGTGGAGGCCTGGCATTCCACACATTCACAAGATGTCTTGTCAGAGGTGAAGGAAGGGCTTGGTAATCAGTTAAATCTGTGCCGGGACCTAGGATTGAACCCCGGCCGCCAGCACAGAGGTCTGACACCTTACCCCTAGACCACCAGGTCACCCCAGAGTTTAATAAACTCATTTGTCTCCTAGGCGGTGTTCACAAGAGAGTTGAAGGTAGGGGGTTGCATGTTGAAACTGGGACAAGGATAGTTTGAGGGGTAAACAAGTCACCTGGGCATATCGATATGAGGTGGTGGCTATTCTTGCAAACAGGAACATTGGCCACCACCACCCCCTCCTCTTCCCCTAATTGTGGTTCAGCGGTTCTAAACAAGCGGCCCACGGACCCATGTCGGTGCCGGTGATGTGGAACTTCTGGTTTTGATCGCGGTGTTAGATGATGCCTGAACTCTATTCAAGCTTTTTTTTTTGTTAGTTGAGCTATTTAACGAGCATTTTCTGAACTGAGTGATTACATCAACACACTAATTATAACCCAATTTAAATCTATAACAAACACACCCTCCTTGGGGGCCTGATGGTGTAAGTTCATCACTCTTACAATATAATGGACTGACGAAAAAAGGGAGATCGCAGATCGAACCTTGCTTGGGTGTACTTAGAGGTGATTTTTTACTAATTGGTTTTCCACTACCTTCACGCAATTGTGGCTGTACTTCTTGTATATTATTATTATTATTAGCACCGTGTCTTACTACCCGTTCGGGTTATACGCACTTACGCTAATGTGTAATGGTAGGGTGATTGTGAGACGAAATGGAGGACCTACAGTTTAACGTGGAATCCGAACCACGGTGGCGGCCTGGCATTCCCCACATTCACAAGTTGTGATTGATACACGTCTTTTAAGAGGTGAAGGAAGGGTTTGGTAATCAGATAAATCTGTGCCGTGATTTACTTGTTCAATTGGCGTAATTAACTTATGTGTTCAACCCGAACGAGTACTAAAAAGTGGTAGGAATAGTAATAATATTAAATAGTATACAGTACAACACCTTAGCTCAATTGGTAGAGTGTCTGTCTCATGAGCTAATGATCCCGGGTTTTATTCCAGGCATGCCCAAAAAATTATCAATTATGAAATGTAGTTTTAGTCTTGTTATTGTGATGAACTAACGCCAGGGGTTCGGGTGTTGTCTTTTATTTTTTAGCAGCAATTCAGGTTACACGCATGTAGGCCTACTAATAACGTTAATATGCTAGTGGCTTGTCGTGTTGAGCTCGACTGCTGAGGACGGGGAGATCGAGGTTCGAATCTCGGTCGGGTGAACTGGGGTGGTTTTTCCTAAAGGGTTTTCCACTCTCCCTCCACGCAAATGCGGGTTCACTTCCTTTAATTCGACCTTACCAATTCCTAATCCATTAGCGTAATTAGTACTTAAAGCGTATAACCCGAACGGGTAGTAAGACGTGGTGCTAATATTATTATTAATATGCTAGTGATTAGTAAGATTGAATATACAAGAAGCCAGGCCTCCACCGTGGTTCGGATTCCACGTTAAACTGGGTCCTCCATTTCATCTCACAATCACCCTACCATTACACATTAGAGTAAGTGCATATAACCAGAATGGGTAGTAAGACGCGGTGCTAAAATATAACAAGTAAATTACCTGCTTCATTGGACAAATAGTGTAAGGCGTCAATCACGTTAAAATGGCCTTTTGATGATGGGGATATTGGGGTTCGTGTCCTGGTCAGGTCTACTGAGGGTGGTTTTCCCTTTATAGTGTTCCACTCTCCTTCCACGCAAATACAGGTACACTTCCTCCAAATATAACCTTAATAATTCCAAAAACCATCATCGTAATTAGTACATAAGCGTTTAACACGAACGGGTAGTAAGATGCGACGCTAGAGAAAAAGCTAAAAGTTTTCGGGATTTAATGATTAGTTTCATTTTCCCAAAGGTAGGCTACTGGACAAGGAAACAAATAAGTTTCTTTTCCCCTTACTCAATACAGAAAAAAATATTGCATACTAGTTGGATGGTCCCGTCATATTGTATTTTACTAGTTGTATCTTTTAAATAAGTTATCAGAACTACAAGAATCCCCACGGCTTCCTTGGTGCTGACTGACGGCTTTGAAAAGTTACCAGACCAAATTATGTATCCCTACGCCGAACCAAATGATCTGCAAAAACATGTGTTTAGCAGCTGTCACTTCTGACGGTAAAAATGTAGGTATATACCTAAATGTTGACTGTCAGAAGTCAGCTGTGAGCTGTCAATCAGCACCAAAGAAGCCATGGGGCTACTGTACCTTTATTTGATCTAATATTTTTTTAGGTCGATTTATCGTTACTAAAAAAATGTAACACTAACCGTATCATCATAGATTCATGTAAGAGGTTTATTTACTGCAATTTTCCTTCATTCATTCCTGAAGATGCGATTAAATCTAATTATTCGCGTGCCATGTTGATTAAAAACCCTCCGAGATATATTTTGAGTGGGTGTATCCCCTATAGAGAATCGAGTGGTTTGGGTTTAGAATAGTTGAGAAATACCAGATTGAAAGTTTGAGGAGTAGAATCACTCGAGAGGCCAAATAATCTACTCAGGAATATTTGGCCTATGCTTAACAATTTAACCTTTATCTTATCTGGGATCTATGAGATAGAATCTATACTTTGTCTATGACTAACGCTGCTTATAGCTACAATGAAAATATAAGGAAATTAAATATTGAGAAAATGCGCTGGCATCCATTTATAGATTATTATTATTATTATTATTATTAGCACCCCGTCTTACTACCCGTTCGGGTTATACGCACTTACGCTAATGTGTAATGGTAGGGTGATAGTGAGATGAAATGGAGGACCTACAGTTTAACGTGGAATCCGAACCACGGTGGAGGCCTGGCATTCCTCACATTCACAAGATGTCTTGTCAGAGGTGAAGGAAGGGTTTGGTAATCAGATAGATCTTTGCCGGGACCGAGGATTGAACCACGGCCGCCAGCATAGAAGTCTGACACCTTACCCCTAGACCACCAGGTCACCGCATTTATAGAAAACTTGGGAAAATACCGTATGAAAAAAAAAATCTTATAAGGGGTGTAATCCCTCTTTCCCTAACTTTAAATCACACGGCTAGGTACATATATAATTTTTAGCAACGCATCTTATTACCTTTTCAGGTTCTACTCCTTTGTACTAATTACACTAATATGTTAAGGATGAGGAAGGTTAAATTTAGGAAAATGTACCCACGTTTGTGTGGAAGAATAGTGAAAAACCATTTAGGAAAAAAAACCTTCAGTAAACCCTACCGGGATTCGAACCTCAATCTTCCTGTAGTCTTCAGCCGTCCAATCTTTTTGCGAGAGTGAGTCCTTAGACCATGCGACCACAATGTGATCTATCAATAAATATTGCAAGAGGAATAAAGTGTTGGACACAGGTACAGTAGCCCCATGGCTTCTTTGGTGCTGACTGACAGCTTTGAAAAGTTACCAGACCAAATTATGTATCCCTACGCCGAATTGATCTGCAAAAACATGTGTTTAGCAGCTGTCACTTCTGACGGTCAAAATTTAGATATATACCTAAATGTTGACTGTCAGAAGTCAACTGCGAGCTGTCAGTCAGCACCAAAGAAGCCATGGAGCTACTGTATGTACACCCGAAAGTCACCAGAACAGTGCAAGGAATCAAAAACAAAACCATATTTTTTAATGCAGTGAGTTTAAGGTTTTAAACTGAAGAAACTAAATGGAAACTACTACTAGACACTACATCTCAGCACAAAACTAAAGATGACTGACCTGTCGTACTACTCGTGACGATATGGAATGTCATGACGAGAAGAAACACAGCCTTCATATTGTTGCTACCCTCTGTGTGGCAGACATAACGTTCTATCCACTGAGCTACCAGCACCCAGCATCTGAAACATTATATAAAGGTCTACAGTGTCTCTACATGTTGACAGAAGTAGCATTCTATCCACTGAGCTACCAGCATCTGAAACATATATAAAGGTGTACAATGTCTCTACATGTTGACAGAAGTAGCATTCTACCCACTGAGCTACCAGCATCTGAAACATATATAAAGGTGTAAGATGATCAAAGGACAGAAGAAAAACGATTTAAGGAAGTGTTGTTGCATTATAACAGTTTTTTGGTCAAAATAAATAAAATGTCGCCGCAGTAGAAACATAAAAGAGTTTAATTCTCTTCAAATGTTGATACTAACAATTATTGTTGAATATCTCTCAAAGGTGTCCTGGAATTTGATGACAACTTTTTTTCTCTTCATTTAAACATGGGAAGAAAATTAAACTATGTTTCTACTGTATTAATATTCTATTTATTTTGGCCGAAAAAATGTTTAACTATAAAATCTGAAGTCGGTGACCTGGTGGTCTAGGGGTAAGGTATCAGACTTCTATGTTGGGGGTCTAAGGTTCAATCCTCGGTCACGGCAAAGATTTATCTGATTACCAAACCCTTCCTTCACCTCTGACAAGACAACTTGTGAATGTGAGGAATGCCAGGCCTCCGCCGTGGTTCGGATTCCACGTTAAACTGTAGGTCCTCCATTTCATCTCACAATCACCCTACCATTACACGTTAGCGTAAGTACGTACAACCTGAACGGGTAGTAAGACGTGGTGCTAATAATAATAATAATAATAATAATAATAATAATAGTAATATAAAATTTGAAGATAAAAACCCACTCCCCCTTAAATCACATTCCGTACATTCCCATTTTAACAATTTACTGACCGAGTATAAGTATACATTTCCCGACTGTATTATTTTCCTAATTTTCACAAAAAAAAAAATATCGTTACTGCTTGTTAGAATTATTTCTATAAAATATTGAAGTGTAGCGAAAGCCTTGGCTCATTCCAACCCCTCTACCCCCTTCAAATTGCTAAGCAACTTCTATTATCCACCCTTTGTTAACGCCCATCCGCCCTTCTGAAACATTCCTAAAACCCTACTCCCTGTAATCGCTGTGTGTTAATAGCGACAGGAATTCGTGCAAGTTTAAGGTTACATACAGTAGCCCCACGACTTCTTTGGTGCTGACTGACAGCTGATGGCTTTGAAAAGTTACCAGACCACGTTATATATCCCTACGCTGAGCCATATGATCTTCAAAAACATGTGTTTAGCAGCTGTCACTTCTGATGGTCAAAATGTTAGGTATATACCTAAATGTTGACTGTCAGAAGTCAGCTGTGAGCTGTCAGTCAGCACCAAAGAAGCCATGGGGCTACTGTACTAAACCATTTGCATGCACCTATTTTAGAGCAATCCAACAACTGTATGTGTGGGGTCTAATTAACTGTTGCCATGACGACACACAAACAAACACACACACACGCTTAGATCAAAGATGGAGAACCTATGGCACGTGTGCCTAAAAAGGCACGTGGGAGGTACAGCACACTTTTCTTGGTAATACATTTATCTGACAGCAATTAAAGCTACTAAGCTCCAATTTTCTAAGGAAGAACGGTATATGACAACAATAAAAGTTACTATATCTACTTCAACGTATTCATACGTTAAGTCATGTGACCCGCAGCTGAGCCATGCGATTTCTAAACGTCACCCCCCAACGTTAGCTTTATGCAAATGTGAATACATCTCATTTCAACCTGTATCATACCTGCTAGGCATTATTATTATTATTATTTTCATTATTATTAACACCGCGTCATAATACCCGTTCGGATTATACGCACTTACGCTAACGTGTAATGGTAGGGTGATTGTGAGATGAAATGGAGGAGCTACAGTTTAACGTGGGATCCGAACCACGGCGGAGGCCTGTGCATTCCACACATTCACAAGATGTCTTTTCAGAGGTTGAAGGAAGGGTTTGAGCAATCAGATAAATCTGTGCCTGGACCGATGATTGAACCCCGGACTACCAGCCCAGAAGTCTGACACCTTACCCCTAGACCGCCAGGTAACCCTGCTAAACTATAGTTTAATATGCAAATACCCCAGAAACGGATAGTAAAACGTGCAATAACTTTTTTTTAACATTAAGAACTAAA
>CABEEJ010000394.1:182516-198534 GCA_901482245.1 Timema douglasi | reverse complement strand
ATATAAACGCGGTATATAAAAAAATTATCTTGATTTCATTTGCGCGGTTGGTCGGCGTGGTGTATTGTACTGCGGTTTGGCTCCAGGTGTGGTTTAGCGGTAGATAAATGAAGTGAACGTCGTTAAGGGCGCCCCCGCCCCCTCTCTTTCCCTGTCACACAACCACCGGGTGAACTTTACGGGAGAGACTCAGCTGGTATTGCACCCCCACCATTAGGAGAATTGCAATTCTCCTTCTCTATCTATTAATATAAAGGGGTGGACTTATATCGCACGCGTTTATAAATTAACCGGTTACCTGGTGTTCCTACGAGTAGATGTCGCTAGGTTAATTCTAGTACCTTGGAAGCTTGTAAAATTAGAATAGACTCTCCAAATGTAAAGAGAATAAGCTAGCGCCACTTTGAGGAATATAATAATAATAATATTTAGCACCGCGTCTTACTACCCGTTCGGGTTATACGCTTTAAGTACTAATTACTCTAATGGATTAGGAATTGGGAAGGTTGAATTAGAGGAAGTGAACCCGCATTTGCGTGGAGAGAAAGTGGAAAACCATTTAGGAAACCCCACCCCTCCACCAGTTCACCCGACCGAGATTCGAACCTCGGTTTCCCCGTCCTCAGCAGTCGAGCTCAACACGACAAGCGCGTTAGCCAACTACGCCACCGAGGCGGATAGGAATATAATAATAATAATAATAATAACAATAATAATGGGCATCTGGGCTACATCACTCGTAGCTCAGTTTGTGGAAAGTTTAGCCATTAATAATGTGCCTGGTGACCTGGTAGTCTAGGGGTAAGGTGTCAGACTTCTGTGCTGGCGGCCGGGGTTCAATCCTCGGTCCCGGCACAGATTTATCTGATTACCAAACCCTTCCTTCACCTCTGACAAGACGTGTATTAATCACAACTTGTGAATTTGTTGAATGCACAGGCCTCCACCGTGGTTCGGATCCCACGTTAAACTGTAGGTCCTCCATTCCATCTCACAATCACCCTACCATTACACATTAGCGTAAGTGCGTATAACCCGAACGGGTTGAAAGACGTGGTGCTAATAATAATAATAATAATGTACCGTCATCCAGGGGACGCCCGAATGTACTGATCGGACACCCGTTTCCGTGGAGGCTCTTCCCACGTCTCGATGAGGCGAGAGGAAGTTTATTGAGAGTATGAGGGTGTGGAAGCTCTTAAACCTAACTAAACAAACCCTAGTTACCGTTGGAGATAGTTCCTATTCAGGGAAAATTAACCAAGATACCAGCTGGGAATCGAACAGGACACCTCCTAGGCTCGTCTCCAGGTTCACTGACAACTCCATCACGAGGTAGGTTAGGAATATGATGGTGTCATTGTTTATGTCACCCAGTACATAGACCTACGAGGACAGTCACATATACATTTTTATTAAAAAATATATATAATAGAGTAAAGTAATGACATTAGTTGAACATTGGGTGTGGATTTTTAAATGTTTATTTATTATTTAAATTTCCAAAATGTGACCCAATTTTTGACTACTTAGTTTGTCTTTCAAATTGCTTTGTGTATATAACAGTTTATTTTATACTAAGTGACGTCACACGCTCAGCCAATCAGATGTATTTCTCCATCTGACACTAGCGTCTATTCTCTTAACATTGGGTCCACCAGACTAATAGCTTCATTGGTGTTTATTAAACTATCACATTTGTAGAAACTTGCCAATTTTATATATTTTTTTATTGATAAATGTAGGGCACCTTAATTGAGTAGGTAGCACGTTTAGTTACTGAGCTAGAGGTAGTGGGTTCGATTCATGATTTGGCCTTGTGGGGATTTTAAAAAATATATATTACTATCCTGAAATTCTGAGAACAGTAGACCTCGCCCCCTACATGCTTTGATCGTTACTACAATCTTAAGATTCATCTTTAGATTTAAAGTTTAAATATCTACACTAATATTATAAAGAGGAAAGATTTGATTTGTTTTGTGTTTGTAATGGATAAACTCAAAAACTACCGGACCGATTTAAAAATATTCTTTCACCAATATAAAGCTACATTATCAGCGAGTAACATAGCTATATTTTATTTTGAAACATTAATTTATTCCCCATAAAAATGTCGATAGTCACTTATATTATGTGGTAGAGTCTATGATGATTCTTCAATATGTGTGTTGAAAATAATAACGCGGGGAGGGGGGAAGGGTCTAGTCTCTTATAATTTCTCCTTTAATTTGAAGAGGACATTTTTTTCCTTGGCATTAAAGTTAGATATAAAACTACAATATCTAATAGTACATTATAATCAAATATAATACCCACTGTTCACATGGTTTAAGACGTCACTCTCACAATATATTCCAAATGTATTAAACTACGCCCTCTGTAATCGGGTATATTACTTAAAACTTTAAATTCAATTAAGATGAGATATTCGATGAAACATTTTTGAGTAGGCACCATTTTGAAGTGGATGAACATAAGATACCATGTTGATAACTCGTTCAGCTTAGGCTCAAGGAATTTCCTCGCCGAATTTCGTTAAAATTGTTAGAAGAATTTGACCGTGATTTTGAAATAAACATACAAAACATACTGGTAGGTGAAATGTCACATGGTCAAGTTAAAACCGGTCAAATGAGTTTATTTTTACACCGTATCTTACAGCATATCTAGGTTATACGCATATGTAATAATTGCGATGGTATGTTAAGTATATAAAATGTGGAATTTAAAGAGAATATACCCAAATTTGAGCCAGAGAAGAGTGGGAAAATATTTAAGAAAAACCACCACCAACCAGGACTTAAACACCGATCTACTCATCCTCGGCAATCCAGTCTATGGCCAGAGTGACACCTTAAACCATTCGACCACCAAGGAAGATGTCAAGAGCTAATGTGTTAGTGATGAAAGTTTTTTTAAAAGTAAATGTACTCACAACTTTGTGGAGAGAATAAAACAAAACACGCTCAGTCTTAACCAATCGGGATTCGAGACCCGAACTCTCAATCACGGACTAACTAGATTTAATGAGCCTGACATTTAAACCTCGTGCCCACAGGATTTTTTTTTGGAGGGGCTCCAGTAATCCACTTCAAGATAAGCCCAAACACAGAGCTCGGAAGTACAAAATGGCTCATGTGGTAGACCATTAATCTTTTAAAGAATTCTGTGTGAAAAGAAGGAAGAGGAAAACACACACACACACACACACAAAAAACTTTAAATCTAAAGCTTAAAAAACTTTTTCAAACATTAATGAGATTTGTTCTATTTTCTTACCCCTCCTTCTGAAAGTTTTTTTTTTTAGTTAGCGTAATCTAAAGTGTAAAGTCAGTATAGTCTGAAAGGGGTGCTTCACCTCATTACTGAGATGTAGTTAAACTTTCATGAGTGCATGAAGGTCTAAGTCTAGATCTGTTAACAACTGCGTGATTCAAGTACAGGGTGAATCTCTCGTTACAAGAGCTACAGTAGGATCAACATTAATGTAGATTTAAAATTAAAAAAAAAAACTTTATCTTGACCCCCTCGGATATGGAAGTAATGGTTTTCGTCGAAAAAAAATACATTCATACTTATAATCGCCCTCACATTAAGTGGGATGTTTGTTTAAAACATAACATAACAGTGTTGAAAGAAGCGAGTGAAAGAACTGGACTAATTTTATTACTACTTACTACCACCACCATTATTATTACTACTACTATATTATTATTATTGTTATTAGCACCGCGTCTTACTACCCGTTCGGGTTATACGCACTTACGCTAATGTGTAATGGTAGGGTGATTGCGAGATGAAATGGAGGACCTACAGTTTAACGTGGGATCCAAACCACGGTGGAGCCCTGGCATTCCCCACACATTCACAAGTTGTGATTAATACACGTCTTGTCAGAGGTGAAGGAAGGGTTTAGTAATCAGATAAATCTGTGCCGGGACCGAGGATTGAACCCCGGACCCTCAGTACGGAAGTCTGAAATATTACCCCCTAGACCACCAGGTCAACTGGTCTAGTTTTAGTAAACCTTAGGACGAAACCATTGACAACTCAAAACCTGTCCTCGCGTTTCCCCCTAAAAGGTTTAGAAATTAGGTATATAAGCCTAATATTAAGGATAAAAATAAAAAAATCAAGATATTTTTTCGAAATTTTATTTAAAAATTTTAATTACACTTCTTATCTAGGCACTGTTTAAGTTAGCATACAATGACAATTTTTACTTCCACATGAAAATGAGTGGAAATTTCCAACTTTTATGATTTTTAAGCAAATATTTGAGATGCGAAATAACTTAAATTGGTATAGTTATAGTACTATTAAAAATAAAAAACTTGTATACATACATAATAGAATAAAACTCTCACCATTCCTAATCTCAAATGTTTCATGGTCACCAGAACGAAAGCTCGCCCTTCAACTCCACCCTGAGACAACCCCATCCTGAGACAACCCCATCCTGAGACAACCCCATCCTGAGACAACCCCATCCTGAGACAACCCCATCCTGAGACAACCCCATCCTGAGACAACCCCATCCTGAGACAACCCCATCCTGAGACAACCCCATCCTGAGACAACCCCATCCTGAGACAACCCCATCCTGAGACAACCCCATCCTGAGACAACCCCATCCTGAGACAACCCCATCCTGAGACAACCCCATCCTGAGACAACCCCATCCTGAGACAACCCCATCCTGAGACAACCCCATCCTGAGACAACCCCATCCTGAGACAACCCCATCCTGAGACAACCCCATCCTGAGACAACCCCATCCTGAGACAACCCCATCCTGAGACAACCCCATCCTGAGACAACCCCATCCTGAGACAACCCCATCCTGAGACAACCCCATCCTGAGACAACCCCATCCTGAGACAACCCCATCCTGAGACAACCCCATCCTGAGACAACCCCATCCTGAGACAACCCCATCCTGAGACAACCCCATCCTGAGACAACCCCATCCTGAGACAACCCCATCCTGAGACAACCCCTTCCTGAGACAACCCCATCTTGAGACAACCCCATCTTGAGACAACCCCATCTAGAGACAACCCCTTCCTGAGACAACCCCGTCCTGAGACAACCCCATCCTGAGACAACCCCTTCCTGAGACAACCCCTTCCTGAGACAACTCCATCCAATCCATAACCGGACATCCAACCTCCTTCAAGTCTATTTTTAAATTATCCTCCAATCAACGTATTTCTGACAGATCAATCAAATTAGTAACTTCCTCCTTCACAATCAATGAAGGTACATTTCCTCTAAATTTTACCTTCCTCATCCCTACCTCAGAATATACCTATTTTTTTTTCCATCGCGTCTTACTATCCACTAATGATATACGCGTATGCATATACTAATTAGCCTACGTTAATGTTATTCGGGGATAACCACCCAACCGTTATTCTAGCCGCGACCTCCCCGTTATTGGTAGTATTGCGAGAGTGACGACTAAAACCATGCGGCCACCGAAGCGGGCTGTACCTAATTAAATGTTGATATACCAGTTGGGTAGTAGTACGCAAATAAAATAAATAAATAGTATTTAGGCTTAAATACAAGTATACAAAAGATTGTACGTAGAAATAGGTTCCGAGTTACATTCTAGGTATCAAGATAGGTATGTAAGAATAAATAAATAGGCTTAGTTCCAGTCCAAACAGTTAAAGATCATAGTAAGGGGAAATACTAGTATGGAGGGTAAATGAGAAATTACAGTTTTTGTGGTAAAAACCACAACCCCGTTTGGGGGTTAGATCCTGGCTTTACTAGTTGTCGCTTGTTGACAGAACACCCACTAATGGGTGCTACATGGGAGAGCACTAAATATCGTTGGAGACTTTTAAAAATAACAGATTATTTATTATATTGTTTTAATTTTCTTTTTAAATATGGTTTTCACCAAAATACAGATGAAAGTTTTAAACAGCTAAAAAGTTTAAAGTTAAAAAAAAAAGTGTGATAACTTACATTAAAACACCATAAAACAATCCCACAATATCTTAAATTATTCTGTTGTTACCCTATAAAAAAATATGACTATTTGACAGAGAAAGGTCAGATCCAGCTTTCTAACCCTTTGTTTTTCCTTATCAAAAATAAAACCTGATGATAATTTTTGGCAACGTTTTGTTGAAAACAATATTAAAAGATGTCAAACAGTTTATTAAAATTGGTGACCTGGTGGTCTAGGGGTAAGGTGTCAGACTTCTGTGCTGGCGGCCGGGGTTCAATCCTCGGTCCCGGCACAGATTTATCTGATTACCAAACCCTTCCTTCACCTCTGACAAGACATCTTGTGAATGTGAGGAATGCCAGGCCTCCACCGTGGTTCGGATTCCACGTTAAACTGTAGCTCCTCCATTTCATCTCACAATCACCCTACCATTACACATTAGCGTAAGTGCGTATGACCCGAACGGGTAGTAAGACGCGGTGTTAATAATAATAATAATATTAATAATAATAACATTTATTAAATAATGCGGTATTTCTAAACGTCTGCAAAACGTCTCGGTTCTTTATCATGTAGCACTCTTCCAGAGATATCGATTTATTGTAGATATATTAAGAACGGGTTTTTGTAAATAAGATGAGGTTTATGTTTATAGCATTCTCTAGAGGACCGCGCTTCAACCTGATTGACGTTAACCACGAACTAACATGAAACATACTCAAGAGTGCACGTATTTATGTGTGGGAATCAAGAGTTTCAAGAGGAAAGTGGTGTTTTCAAAAGTTCAGAGAAACATTACTTACAAAAATGCCGGAACAAACCCCCACTTCATGTACATTATAAACCACGTATTTATAGAATTTATGGATTTAGAACTCACTTAGATATATTAAAGTTTTTTAAGTGCCATTATCTTAAACGATAGAATTTAAATTTTTTTATATAATTAAAATTTGTAATGGTTGGTACCTTTCAATTAAAACATAATTTAATATTGGTGTAATTCAATGAACACCTTATTGATGACGTCACCTTTACATCTTTGCAATCATTCAGAGGTTGACATTGCCTAACTCATCATCGTCATCATTATCATCGTCATCATCATCATCATCATCATCATAAGTTTCAAGCCTGTAGAAGCATCAGTTTAATAAAATCCCTCCACCTTCCTCTGTTCTTCTAACATTATTATTATTATTATTATTATTATTATTATTAGCACCGCGTCTTACTACCCGTTCGGGTTATACGCACTTACGCTAATGTGTAATGGTAGGGTGATTGTGAGATGAAATGAAGGACCTACAGCTTAACGTGGAATCCGAACCACCGTGGAGGCCTCGCATTCCCCACATTCACAAGATGTCTTGTCAGAGGTGAAGGAAGGGTTTGGCAATCAGATAAATCTGTGCCGGGACCGAGGATTGAACCCCGGACCCCCCCAGCACAGAAGTCTGACACCTTACCCCCTAGACCACCAAGTCACCGAGCTTCTAACAACCTTCTCCTCTCACTCACACACACTTTCTGTTATCTGCTCCTCTCATCTCTTTCTTGGCCTCCCTTGCGGTCTTTTTCCTACATACTTTCTTTCCATAATTCTTCTTTGCATCCTCTCTTTTTCCATCCTCATTACATGCCCATACCATCCTTTGCTTCCTCTAATCTCCCAACTACAGTTTCAATTTATGTAGATTACACAAAAAGCTGCTTTTACTAGATCTTTTTTTTTACTAAAACAAAAAAGTTAATTGATGAAACGTTGTATTAACATGTCTGTAACTTTATCTTGTTAACCTTAACTTGATTTAACTTTCACTTTATAGCTAAAAGTGGATTTTTTTTTCCCACTAACCTTTCCATCTTACATGCTAAAACATTTCTCTTTTATTTATTCTTTACGATTAAGTTAATGTTTTATTAAAAAATAATATTCTAGTGTTTGTTGGTAAGGTTTTTATTAACACTACTTTGTTTAAGTTAAATTAAATCAATGCCTTTTTATTCTGTTCGATATCTTTTTTGTCTCGTTTAATGAATTTTATTTTTTGATGCTATTTTCAAACTAAAATGATTGATATAGATTTCTATCTCCAGTAAAGTTAGCTGAAAGTAATATTTTACTAAATATAACCTCCATGTTTAGTAAAAAACTGAATACAAAGATAATTATTTTCTTACTGAAAGGGGAAATCATTGCAATTAATGGCGTTCAGTTATATTTATTTTGAAATATTTTAATTTACAGGATTAAGTTTGATTCAAAACAAAGAGCATTAAGTAATGATATCCACACAATGTACTGATTTGTATCACACGCATGAGTGGATACGCGGTTTAAACGTCAGTCTTGTCTTTTATAGTATGTTGAGGACAAGGAAGTCTGAGTTCAGAGTCCTAATTAGGAGCGATATGTTAAATTTTCACACTCCTGTAACATTACGTGGTATAATGTTACAACTGGACCCCGCCCAATACTAACGTAAATAGATGTATCGCATCAAAGCATACTACCCGCTCCAATATAAGTTCAACTCCATTAGGATCCCTACAATAGTATGTTTCTCTGTTGTAGTTCTTGTAGGCTAAGAAGACATAATAAAAACGAGGCGGCACAATATATTTCATTACTCGATCCAATTCTAAGTATTAATTTGTTCATGTACTTACAATACTAATCTGCTCACAATAGAATCCTGCAAGGCTGGCCGGCACCTGGAATCCTATACTGGCGAGTGGGTCAAGGGAGATCCAGTGGGTCAACAAGCGTCCCGGCACTCCGACTGTACTAGCGTGAAATGAGCCAAGAACTATCAATTTCAACTAGACGACAATTATGTTTCCGACCTCTGACGGATGCTAGAGGAACCTCCTTCAAAACATCGGGTGATTGGAGATATTCACGGATATTCCGATGGAGCGAGTGGAATCAACAATGGTTACGTGACCGTTTCAAGGCATCGTTGACGTCATCATGCATGTATTTTTTGTACTCCCACCTTCCTTTCCAGAACAACGAAATCGCTATATAATGGCTTCGCAAGATTGCCATACTTGACTATTCTACGATCAACGATCGACGACAGACCATTGTCATGGACCTGGGCAATGGCTGGAGAAATACTTGTAAAATGTATCAAAATCGTCGCTTAGACGAGTGGAGTTATGAACTCTAACTTCTTTATCGACTATAAACTTTTTGCATATAATATTCAGTTTCAAAGCCTAACGTATTTATAATTTAATCGTCTATTTATTTTAAATACTCTATCTTTAAAATGTCGCCGCTCGGGCACTGGACTTGTGCTTATATATTTATTCTCGTAAATATCCTCAGTTATGTGCTGATTAGAAGTTGACTTGTTAATATTTAATTGTTAGGAATTATACAGTATTCCCTTTTTTTGAAGTAACTTTTCATATATAAAATTATGGTTTGAATTAACGTAACGTGAAGTAACTTTTTATTGGAATTTGAATTAGGATAACTTTAATCTATTGTAACGTAAGTTCTGTTTGAACAGCTAATATGTATTTAATTGATGGAACTGTGTGTCCCATATTCTCAGTCAGATCGGATAGTTCCGTGAGAGTTTGGCTTAGGTCTGATAGTCAAACCCTCGCGTTTTGAAAACACTGTGGTGTGGTCGTCAAATTTAAATTGCTTTATTGATATCGTTTTCTGTGAATTACGAAACCTTTGGAACCATATCAAGGTCCATATAATTTTGTATAGCATTTAAATATTTACGCTGTGGTATTGTCTCATATAGACTGGTCTATCAATATTGAGATGGATTTCATGTTTCCTATTGTTAAAACACTTGCGCAACTTTAATGATATAAAGTTGTTTGCTTCGAGCATATTTTACAACTGTACTCATAATGATATAATGAGACCATTTATTGTCATCTGCGCTATTGTCATTTAAATGAATAAAAATGCTCATTTTGTTGAATCTATATTTTTTTATAATTTCCATTCTTCATGTATGTTAAGTTCATCCTCTCCCTTTTATTACTTTTTATGGTCGGGTAGTATTAGGACTCAGGGAGGGTGCACTCCTATTCCACACAAACGTAGGTACATTTCTTTAATATCATACCTTCCTCAACCCTACTCAATGTAGTGAAATGCGGATAGGATCTAAGACGTGGCGAAATAAGTTTTGTTTTCTTTTTCCAGACGAGTTCAGATTTTTTTTAAATTGAAATTTTCACTCCCCTTTGATTCCCTTAGATTATGTAATTTAAATAACTATTAATTAGTATTTTAAAGTTTAACATTTAAAAATTGATATTCTCGCATTAAAAATAAAAAAAAGTGTTTAAAAGTAGCACAATAAATATATAAACTTGGAATACTAAGTTTTATGCAAAAACTTAATCCCAAAACATAATAGATATCAATTTATTTAAGACAAACATAATAATATAATATTTTATTCCCACGAATATATTTTGCAAAAGAATACACTAGGTCTCAAGACTTTTAATTTTACCGTTAGATAGACCAAGTTATAGCATAAAAGTCTCATTTAATTAAACATACAATGTAGAATTGTGGTGACAACAGTTAATTAATAAACTTTTTTTTTCATACAGTGTCTATACAAACAATTTCTTTTTTTAAAAAAATGAACCTGTAACCTTTTTGAGTCCTTTCTACAAAATTGTCATTTACTTTTGGTTAGTTATAAATATTTATTTTTCAGTTGTTTGCTTAGCATTCAAAATATGTTTTGTTGAGGGCCTGTAATTAAATTGCAGCCAACTGTGTGCCAAAAGAAAAATAAATATCAGTAGATAAATAATTAGTACGACTACAATGTTTTTTTTACAAAAAAAAACTTGTACGGTCTTGTTATTAAACTCTAGACTAATTAATATTTAATATAAGCATCATAGTTCTTAATTATTCCAGACAAATATTCTACCCTTGTGTTTTGTTTTAATAATATATACAGTAGAATTAGTTTAAAGATAGTTTTTTGTTTGAAACATATACCCCTATTATTTTAATGAGCTGTTTAATACATATAAAAATATACTTCATATTTGTTATTAATATATTTTGAAATATATTAAATTATGCACGCATATTAAATTACATTCTACAACACAATATTTTTGTTTTGTCATCAAGTATTATTACACGCTCGGATTGTACACATATAAGCTATTTACTCTAATATGACCCGCCTCGGTGGCGTAGTTGGCTAACGCGCTTGTCGTATGGAGCTCGACTGCTGAGGACGGGGAGATTGAGGTTCAAATCTTGGTCGGGTGAACTGGGAGGTGGTTTTTCCTAAATGGCTTTACACTCTCCCTCCACTAAAATGCGGATTCACTTCCTCTAATTCAACCTTCCCAATTCCCAATCCATTAGCGTAATTAGTACTTAAAGCGTCTAATCTGAACGGGTAGTAAGACGTGGTGCTAAATATTATTATTATACTCTAATATGTTAGTGAGGTATAATCTAAAGAAAATGTATTTGCATTTGCGTGGGGTGAGAGTGGAGAACAATTCAGGAATCATATAACCGACCAGGATTCGAGCCCGATATTCTAATAATTATCGGGTTAGTTTAAATCTTAGTGACGCCTTAGAGTTATACCATTTCGTCACTTAAGCAGGGCTGTAGGCAGGATTTTTGTAAGAGAGGGTCAATAATATATTTTTTTATGAATGTAGATACATGAGTGTCAGCTATTCGAGATTTCGCTGTTTGGTTTCATTTCACATAAGAAAACAAAAACCAATGTTAAAATATATGCATGTCCTTCCAAACTATGCACATATAACTATGGTTTTCATATTCAACCATTTTTGGAAAATTATCCTTGTCTAAGAGAGAGAGAGTAGGCCTACAAATTTGTAAAACCAACCTCATATGGAAGAATTATAAATATTCCAAATTCCTAAATACCACATTTCATTATGTTGTAGTTTTTCATACACACACACACACACACACACACACACACACACACACACACACACACACAAACACACAAACACACAAACACACAAACACACACACACACACACACTCTCTGCCTTCATATACTTGCTTCGTCACTCGATCCACACCCATCCTCTCAGCATGCTCAAAACCAACGTAAAACACTACTTTTAACATTTATTAAAATAATAATAGGGTCGCATTGCATTATGGTGCATCAAAAGGTCCGCAAAATCAGCGATAGGGCCGGGCCACGAATTTGACATGCCTCTCTTAGTCCATTATTCCACCAAAGTGGGTCTATAATAAAGATTATATTATCCTGAAGATTTCATTTAAATACACATGTGTGACCAAGTAGTCTGAGATGTTAGACTCGCATTTCACTCTTGTCTCAGTTTACGGGGGGAATTTGGTGATTCGAATCTCAAGCGGGGGAGGGGGGTACTCTAAGGATAAAGGGGGTGAGGAGGGGCTCATATGTAACTTAATTTATACTTTACTCGCGCTCTCTTTATGCTAATGTACCCTTCGTCTATCCTGTAAGGTAGCAAGCTTACCTTGTATTATTCTACTATGCTATGGCTTATAAGATAAGGTCATAGTGTAATGCGTCAAGCTAAGACGGATACTGTCTGGTTAGACTTGAGTGTAATTGTTTGTACTTCCCTTATAATATGTTCGCCAATTTCTTTTTATCCCTTGTGAAAACCTTTAGAAAAACACCATCATCAGTAGACCCAACCGGGATTCGAACCCCGATCTCCCTGCCATTAGCAGGCAAGTCTTGACACAAGAGTGACGCCTTAGACCACGCGGGAAATGAATCTGGTACCTAGTTTATCAACACTTAGATTAAGTTGTTGCGTACATTCAATTTACCCTGAAAGGTAGCAGTCTTACCTTGACGGATTACACTATGACCCCCTATCTTATTAGTTATACCATAGAATAATGCAAGGGAGGGTTAATACCTTACATTATTATTATTATTATTATTAGCACCACGTCTTACTACCCGTTCGGGTTATACGCACTTTCGCTAATTTGAAATGGTAGGGTGATTGTGAGATGAAATGAAGGACCTACAGTTTAACGTGGAATCCGAACCACGGTGGAGGCCTGGCATTCCTCATATTCACAAGATGTCTTGTCAGAGGTGAAGGAAGGGTTTGATAATTGATACCTTACAAGTTAGATCAAAGTTACATATCGTTAAGAGAAAAAAAATCTTTTATTAATGAAATTAAATATTGAGATAGTCAGTTCTGCTCCTGCGCCGTTGATTAAAGCAGCCAGAGGGATTCTTATGTTAATCCAAGCCTTTGTTAGATTCCTTCTACGGAATTATACACATAAATATAAATAATTCCATAGCTTAGGAGAAAAGGACAGGAATAAAGATAGATTGATGCAGAAAAAAAAAGGAATAAAATAAAGTGAGAGAGATTGTGTGTGGGCAGAAATTAGGAGGAAACTCGAGAAGAAAGAAGGGAAGATGAATGGTGGATAAGTGAGTAAAGAAAAAAATACACAGAAGAGTACTATTTATTTTTACATTCCTTATAGAGAAGTGTTGGAATTGTGAACCATATAAGGTGGGGATTTAGGGGACTCAAGAAAAGGTATTTTTGCATTTTTTCTTTATATAAAAACATTTTTTCGCCCAAAATAAATGAAATATTGCTCCAGTAGAAACATATAGTTTAATTTTCTTCACATGGTGATATCAACATTTGTTGAATATTTGTCAAAGGTTTCTTAGAATTTAATGACTTTTTCTCTTCATTTAAAAAGTTTCTCATCTAATGCAACTATGCTCATGACGGATATTCAACAACGTTTGATATCACCATGAGAAGAAAATTAAACTATTTATTCAATATTTTATTTAATTTGGTATAAAAAGGTTTTTTTATTAACACAGCAAAAATACTGGTCTTTTCTCGTGTTCTATACAAATCCTGCCTTAAACCTCGAAACTATGAGGGATTTTGAAACTTAATGTGCTTCCTAACCCAAAAATGGTGTACCTACATTTCTTTCGGTTTGTCCTTGGGACTACAACAAACTACTTTTTTTTGTGAATTTGATTCAAATTTGATATTATATAGTAATACATAACTTTGTGTCAATTTTTGTAAATTTTAATTCTAACTTACAATTTAAGAGCTATTTGCTTATGAGCGATTTTTGAAAATTCAAAAAGTTTCAAAAATGTTAAAAATGGTTTTTGTTTAAAATACATATCCGGAGAGTTTTTGACATGATAATTATAAATTTGTATTTGATTTTCAAGGTAATTTTTGTTTCAGGATGGTTTACTAACTACTAATATTTTTAATCCAAGGTGACCTGGCGGTCTAGGAGTAAGATGTCAGACTTCTGTGCTGGCGGCCGGGGTTCAATCCTCGGTCCCAGCACAGATTTATCTGATTACAAAATCCTTCCTTCAACTCTGACAATACGTGTATTAATCAGAACTTGTGAATGTGGGGAATGCCAGGCCTCCACCGTGGTTCGGATCCCACGTTAAACTGTAGGTCCTCCATTTCATCTCACAATCCCTACCATTACACATTAGCGTAAGTGGACACGGGAATCGAACCCGGGACCTTCGGCTTAGTATGCCAATGCTCTTACCACTGAGCTATCCAGGTGTCGTTTTTCAATTTTCAGAATATGATATCTTAATTAGGATATATACGTACAACTTGAATGGATAGTAAGATGCGTTGCTAAAAATAAATACTTAGTTTCATAAAAACAACAACTAAGCTAGTGCCGTAAAAAGAGCGTTTGTGCAAAGCACAGTGAAGAGAATACATTCATGAGAAGAACTCAAAGAGAAAAAATTAAGACAAGAAATGATGTTAAGAGAGAGATAGAGAAAGTATAAATAGTTAAGACGCGGCTCAGTAGGCTATACATTGCATGAGTACTGACGCGCGTTTCCAAAGCATGTTAGCTCATATGGTAATGGCCCACATGTCTCTTAAGGTCGGAAAACACAATCTCTCTCTCGCAAAAAACAAACATCTTTCATACCACGTACAGAGTGCACATATTTACACTTGGTACAGTCGTTGACGGGGTGGAAATTGAGCCTTTTACCGTCTTAAAGCGCCGCCTATGGAAAAACGTGCATTGTCTTTTTTGTGTAAAAAGAAAATGTTTCGTGAATAAATAATAGTTAAAGAGTATATATCCTTTGTTTAAAACAAAACATAAATGATCTTTTATTAAAACATCAACTTAAACATATTGTTACATAAATGTATGTTTTTTTTAAATATAAATAAACTTCTAATGGAAAACACAGATATATTTTTTTGGGGGAAGTTTTAAGGTTGTAGAGAAAGCAGAAAAAGATCTTAATTTTTTTATAGCAATACTTTTTTTGGACCAAAATAAATATAAAATTACTTCAGTACAAACATAGAATTTAATTTTATTCATAACTGTGTAATATCTGTCAAGGGTGTCCTGAAATTTAATGACAACTTTTTCTCTTCATTTAAAAAAGTTTCTCATCTAATATTGCTCTGCTCATGAAATATAATCAACAACGGTTGATATCACCGTATTAATAAAACTAAACTATATATATTTCTACTGGAGCAATATTTTATAAAAAAAAAAGTTTTTACATAATCGTATAAACTGCACAAACCACTTAACTTAACTTTCCCTCCTTACACTCCCACCTTAAAGTGAGGGGAAATATTTAAATAGGATTTCACTAGACAAATTTTTATAAATTATCTACATTTATTTATATCAACGGTTTTCAAATAAGAGTCATGGACCTAATATAATTTAACAAACAATATATAATGAAGGAAAATTGTTAGTTTCCAAATTTAGTACTTTTACATTTTTTGTAGGAAGGTATAATTTGTAAAAAAAAAAATACCCGTATGTGTTTGTAAGAGAGTGGGAAACAATCTAGGGGGGGAAATGTATCCGTATGTGTGTGTAAGAGAGTGGGAAACAATCTAGGGGGGAAAATGTACCCGTATGTGTGTGTAAGAGAGTGGGAAACAATCTAGGGGGGGAAATGTACCCGTATGTGT
>CABEEJ010000394.1:157571-173351 GCA_901482245.1 Timema douglasi | reverse complement strand
AAGAAGTAGCCTCCATGATGAACAACATAAGTATTTATATGATTATACAAGCTCAAAGAGGGGGATGAGGGGTGAATACAAAACATAGGTCAACAAGACACAGCGACGGGAGGGAGGGGTTAAAATGTACATGCGTGGAGCTGGACGAACATTCTCGACAAGTAACACTCTTTTTGCGCAGGCGCGCCACACACTTTTCCACAACCCACCTTGAGGGATAGACCATTTTACTAGTCCAATATTTTTCCTCGTTCAGATGATCAATATTTTGGTGGAGGCAAGTCGTCATTATTCTTGTGTGTGGGAAACAGTAAGTTGGCGCAGCACAGTGGGGGACTTAGGTGAGTTTTCTTGAGTTTAAAGTTTTTGTTCTTTTTTTGGAGCATATATTCCAAATAAATGCTACACCAAGATAATCCTAAATTTATTCCTCGTAAGCTCATCAAAAGTTCTCTAGTATCTTTAAAAGGCACTAAATTTTTTATATTTTTATTTCCTATGAAACAAGATTAAGCAAATGAATAAGCATTATTTCAAAAACAAAATATCTGTTTTAATCTTTTATTACAGTTAATTTTGAGAACATTGCATAGTACTAAGACAAATTACATTTTTTTAATAAGCATATATGATGAAAAGAAAGGCTTCTAAAAAACACAATCTATAATTTAATATCTAAAAAAAGGTAAAAATATGAAAAAATATTATACTTAAACTATATACTACTAGTAGTGGAAATGTGAATGCTAGTCTTGAATATACCCAAACATTTCTTAGATTCCAGGAAATTCCAGCCCCCTTTTAGACCCCTGGGTCCCAGGTACGATGTACTCCCTGCACCCCCCTTCTCAAAGAACATAAAGAGTAAAGGGGACACACTTGGAGAGTCCAAGTTTTACTCAAATATAGCTATTTCTGCCATATGTTAGATAATCATGATGAGACCTTTATAATTAAATTGAGATAGTGCTGCCATCTGTTAGATAGCCATGATACCTTTATAATTAAATTGAGCTAGTGCTGCCATCTGTTAGATAATCATGATACCTTTATAATTAAATTGAGCTAGTACTGCCATCTGTTAGATAATCATGAAACCTTTCTTTAATTAAAATGGGTGTTTGCTGGGGTACTTAAGGTGTTGGAAATATAAAAGTTGCTGTCCTGAAAAAATGTGGGACGTTACTCCCCCCCTCAACCCCAATTTCATACCTCTAATAGGTAAGACTAGATTTAAAATTTTACACTCTGATTGTGGTATAAATGCAATATTTAATTTATAAACTCTAGAATTACCTGATACTTTGGATATTTTATCGCGTTGGTCATTAACTATATCTTTGTATGTCTATGAACTTTTCAACAATTGAATTTGTGAATTTTCTATTATTATTTTTTTGCAGACTACAGAGATGGCCTACAAGAAGCTTCACTATTTGCCCGTGTCGGTATTTCTTTCAATACCGTTCACTTTCCTACTCACGTAAGTTAATAATATAATTAAACTATTAATTCAAGTGTATCACAAATTTATACGTGATGGTTATCCACAGAATCAGTGCTAATAGTTGAATTAAATTCAATTAAGAAGAAAAATGACAATTATAGAAACAATAATATAACAGGGGACCTTTGGTCGTCAATGCTCTATCACTGATCCATCGTGGCTTAACCGGAATCCAGGGCAATCCTTCTCTATATAAAGGTGCATCAAGTCTTTAGATGGGAGCGGAGTGGTTGCGAGAAAAATTCAGGGAGTTTTAATAAAAACTTTTTTTTTTTTTTGCCAAACTAGATAAAATATTGCCCCAGTAGAAATATATAGTTTAATTTTCTTCACATTGTGATATCAACAGTTGTTGAATATCTTAAATGAGCATTAGATGAGAAACTTTTTAAATGAAGATAAAAAAAGATGTCATTAAATTCCAGGACACCTTTGACAGATATTCAACTACTGTTGATATCACCATGTGAAGAAAATTTAACTATATGTTTTTATTGGAGAAGTATTGTATTTATTTTGACAAAAAAAAGTATGCTAAAAAAACACTGAATAACAATGAAAAAACTGCAAAGCACTTAAGTTTTTTTTTCCAACCCCCTCACTTCCACTTTATTATTATTATTATTAATAGCATCGCGTCTTACTACCCGTTCGGGTTATACACACTTACGCTAATGTGTAATGGTAGGGTGATTGTGAGATGAAATGAAGGACCTACAGTTTAACGTGGAGTCCGAACCACGGTGAAGGCCTGGCATTCCCCACATTCACAAGATGTCTTGTCAGAGGTGAAGGAAGGGTTTGGTAATCAGACAAATCTGTGCCGGGACCGAGGATTGAACCCCGGCCGCCAGCACAGAAGTCTGACACCTTACCCCTAGACCGCCAGGTCACCTACTCCACTTTATTAATGGTGGTATCTGGTGAAAGTATCGACCGCTCTGAGTTATCTTCAATCACAGTCCATGGCGTCTCGTAACTGACAGAACACTGCCATGCACTTAGTATTATTAATTCATGTGTATCACAAACTCATACGGGAAGTTTATCTAATGGGGCGATACTGATAGCCGTCTTACACTTGGTTTTTATGTAGTCAGCTGACAATCCAGGTTGGCCAAACTCCGTGGCTATATGCCCATGTCCAGGTTGTCATTTTTCATTTAATTGTTATTTTTTTTATTCTGGGGATTCATATACAATTTCTTAACAGACCGATAATACCAGCACACGATAATATATCTGAGCGAGAGCGAAAGCACATACCAATTCTACCGGTAAAGGTATTTTACCATGCTTTCCAGGGTTCTTTTAACATGTCACCGACCAAAGGCTTTACTTCACTTCCAAAGGAAGTTGTGCTACGGGGTTTTATCTCCCAAGGAAAATTCGCTGACCCTTGTTGGGTTCAAACCCGTGGACATTGGGTCCTGAGGTGGGCACCAAGAGCAATAAGGTCGACTTAACTTGAATAATACTTGAAAAAAATTTCATCATACAAGTTTTGATGCTCAAATGGTAGGGTGATTGTGAGATGAAATGGAGGACCTACAGTTTAACGTGAGATCCGAACCACGGTGGAGGCCTGGTATTCCACACATTCACAAGTTGTGATTAATACACGTCTTGTCAGAGTCGTCTTGTCAGAGGTGAAGGAAAGGTTTGGTAATCAGATAAATCTGTGCCGGGACCGAGGATTGAACCCCGGACCCCCAGCACAGAGGTCCAACACCTTACCCCCTAGACCGCCAGGTCACCGTATAGGATACTGTAGATTACCTCTAAAACACTTCCTTCCTCATCTCTACCTCATTAAAATAATTATCATATTATATGTGTATAACCTGAACAGAACATCCCTTTGTTTTTGAACTGGAGCGGTGTTGTTCCAGATACACTGTCGCGGTGCTGCTTGGTCACGTGGACCCCGGCTTCCCTTATATCAGTGACACGGGGACATTGTCTCCAGAGAGCTGTCTCTTCTCGCAGTTCCTCAACATCTCGGCCGCTCTCAGTTAAGTTCGACATCCCCCCCCACCCTCCTGTCCAACCAAGTGTCAGAAAAAAACAACTGGCGTTGGTGGGTCGTTTTAATTTAGACTACCGTAACTATTTAAACTAAAATAAAGCTATTCATCTAATTAAAATTTATTGTTTTTATTGGAAACCTGGCGGTATAAGGGTAAGGTTTTGGATTTCTGTGTTGGGGGCACGGGGTTCAATCCTCGGTCCTGTCACAGATTTATCTGATTACCAAACCCTTCCTTCACCTCTGAAAAGATGTGTATTAATCACAACTTGTGAATGTTTGGAGTGCCAGGCCTCCAACGTGGTTCGGATTCCACGTTAAACTGTAGGTCCTCCATTTCATCTCACAATCACCCTAACACTACACATTAGAGTAAATGCGTACAACCCGAACGGCTAGTAAGACACGGTGCTAATAATAATAATAGCCTAATAATAATAATAATAATAATAATGTTTTTACTAAATATCAATTAAAATGTTTCCTATAATAAGTCTGAAAAATGCTCAGAATAAATCATTTCTATGATGACATTATAAAATGGTAAAACAGTCTCGTTTGTTGTTTCTTGTTAATGTTTATAAACAATTTCTTTTAAGCCTGATGTTAAAGCATTTTAATACCAACTATTACTAAATTTGTAATCTGCATAAGTAGTAGTTGGAAGATCAATTAAAGAACTTAATATATAAAAAAATTGACACCCAGTGATTGTCTAGACATTTAGAAGCCATTTTTCTCAAGTCAGTAAAAAGTAGAAAGTTATGTTTTAAGGGGACTGATTAACGACGTATTAATCAATAATATAGCTAAAATAAACTCTGGATTAGATCTACTACTAATACAAATATAGATAATTTACCTTTCCACTGTAGCTTGCACGTAAACAAAGTTTCAGTGGTGTTTATGAAATTATGTTAAGGCGGCCCCCAGTCACGGCTCAAAATACAATTATGTGTAGTTCTTAAAAATAATTTTTCTATTTTAACTAAGTTTATACTCCCTTTCGCCCTTCATATAAAACCACAATATGTTAAAATCAAATAAATAAATAAAAGAAAACTACAATAAAAAATAATTCAAGTTCTCAAATATCTTAAAATTGTATGTTGTGAGTCTATATAAAAATTACTGTATTTATTAAAAGGAAGGATGAATATAAATTACTTTTTCACCAAATCTAATCTAAATTGCTCGCAGATATGATTAAAACAAGTCGTTTAAAATGAGTTAAAGTTATATATCAACACATTTATTTACATTAATAAAATTAAAAATATAGAATTGTGAAAGAAAAAAGAGCCCTTTTGGAATACTTCGATTTTATTTTGAGTGTGAAGAATTTTTGGAAATAACGCATCGTAGAATTAAATATTGCGTTATATCTAAAAGCATGTACGGCAATGTCTCACTTGCGAAGGCGGCTCCCTCAAGTGTTCGTCATATTGGAAGTACCGGGCGGCTTGGAGCTTGCCAGGATCAGAGTCCAGCACACTATCCGTGTGGCCCAAGCGTGCTTTGAATCACCTCCCAGTTTTAACACCCAGAGTAACCCCATTATAAAAAGAAAAAAAAAATCTCGCTGAAGCTTGAAATTAAGTGCAGGTCCTAGGAGATAGGAACCGACACGTGACTTGATTAAAATGGTCCTTGCAAATCCAATCTGGCTATGAAACTGTGACACCTTTAGGGCTTCCGGTTTAGCTTGTGAAACCATTTATTTCCTGTGGATTACGGTTTACTTTTCTTCAGAGATACATCCGTATACTTTCACAAAATGGGTAGGATTTGAAGGAAATATACCCGCATTTTCGGTGAGTTAAACTGAGGAAAAAGAATGTTAGGTTGGTAGTTTATGAAAAGCGAGTTAAGGACAGTATTTTTATAACATAACATTTTTTTAGGCCTAAATAAAAAAGTATTTCTCCAGTAGAATTATAATAGTTTAATTTTCTTCACATGGTGAATCAACAATTGTTGAATATCTGTCACGATCATAGTGCCACTAGATGATAAACTTTAAAATGATAAAAGCTATCATCAAATTCCAGAGCACCCTTGAGAGATATTCAACAACTGTTGATATCACCATGTAAAGGAAAATTAAACTATGTTTCTACTGGAGAAATATTTGATTTATTTTGTAAAAAAAAAAGTTTTGTTATAAAAACACTGCCATTATCTCATGTTCCCTACACTACTAACTTATGAAAACACCACTTGAATACTCCTAGTCAGGATTCAAACCCCAACTACCTCTTCACAGGAAAACCAGAATATACAAGACTTAGCAAATTTTTTTTTTAGCACGTGTCTACAATTATGAGGGTACAGACGAATTTACATTGTAAAAGTCCCCTAAATACTTTTTGGTGTGTGTGTGTTCAACGTTAATAAAATTTTACTACTTTTGTTTGTGCTATTTTATATATTTAAGAAAAGTGACAGATGCAGGTTGTATTACCTCACATAAAAATACATGTATGTAGATATATGATCTTTTCTAACTGTCAAATAGGTCATTTTATATGAAAATTGGCGGCAAATCGACCCTTGATATAAGTCAAAATTGATACAAAATTTTTGTCACTGGTGTATCCTCATAATAATCATTCTATGTTTCGATCTTGACAATAACATTGATATTTCCGTGGGTAATCATCATTATATGTTTTGATCTTGACGGTAACTTTAATATTTCAGTGGGTAACCACCACTCAATGTTTCGATCTTAACGGTAACTTTGATCTTTCAGTGGGTAATCATCACTCTATGTTTCGATCTTAACGGTAACTTTGATCTTTCAGTGGGTAATCATCACTCTATGTTTCGATCTTAACGATAACTTTGATCTTTCAGTGGGTAATCATCACTCTATGTTTCGATCTTAACGGTAACTTTGATCTTTCAGTGGGTAATCATCACTCTATGTTTCGATCTTAACGATAACTTTGATCTTTCAGTGGGTAATCATCACTCTATGTTTCGATCTTAACGGTAACTTTGATCTTTCAGTGGGTAATCATCACTCTATGTTTCGATCTTAACGATAACTTTGATCTTTCAGTGGGTAATCATCACTCTATGTTTCGATCTTAACGGTAACTTTGATCTTTCAGTGGGTAATCATCACTCTATGTTTCGATCTTAACGATAACTTTGATCTTTCAGTGGGTAATCATCACTCTATGTTTCGATCTTAACGGTAACTTTGATCTTTCAGTGGGTAATCATCACTCTATGTTTCGATCTTAACGATAACTTTGATCTTTCAGTGGGTAATCATCACTCTATGTTTCGATCTTAACGGTAACTTTGATCTTTCAGTGGGTAATCATCACTCTATGTTTCGATCTTAACGATAACTTTGATCTTTCAGTGGGTAATCATCACTCTATGTTTCGATCTTAACGGTAACTTTGATCTTTCAGTGGGTAATCATCACTCTATGTTTCGATCTTAACGATAACTTTGATCTTTCAGTGGGTAATCATCACTCTATGTTTCGATCTTAACGGTAACTTTGATCTTTCAGTGGGTAATCATCACTCTATGTTTCGATCTTAACGATAACTTTGATCTTTTAGTGGGTAATCATCACTCTATGTTTCGATCTTAACGATAACTTTGATCTTTTAGTGGGTAATCATCACTCTATGTTTCGATCTTGACGGTAACTTTGATCTTTCAGTGGGTAACCATCACTTTATGTTTTGATCTTGACGGTAACTTTGATCTTTAGGAGGGTAACCATCACTCTATGTTTCGATCTTGACGGTAACTTTGATCTTTAGGAGGGTAACCATCACTCTATGTTTCGATCTTAACGATAGCTTTGATCTTTTAGTGGGTAATCATCATTATATGTTTCGATCTTGACGGTAACTTTAATATTTCAGTGGGTAATCATCATTCTATGTTTCGATCTTGACGGTAACTTTGATCTTTCAGTGGGTAACCATCACTCTATGTTTCGATCTTGACGTTAACTTTGATCTTTCAGTGGGTATCTGCGTGTACATCAGGTACCGGCAGGTGTCTGAACACTTGAAGGCCCTCCCTCTGCCCAGACCCATCTCCAGGCGTTGTAACCGGGTGGTCGGTTGGGTGGGGGCCGCCGCCTGTCTCGGGTTGGATGTCGTGGCGAACTTTCAAGAGACCAACGTGAGGGTAGTCCACTTCACGGGAGCTACCACGTGCTTCGTGGGGGGGACCATTTACTTCTGTATGCAGGTAAGTTCATCAAGAGGTCATACGTCCTATTTCCGGGTCAGGGGAACCTTATATCCCATGGCAACATCTTAACTACAGATACATTAGGAAATCTCTTCCGCGTGGCCGGATGTCGAATTTACTTTACTTTACCCGCCTCGGTGGAGTAGTAAGCTAACGCGCTAGTTTCGTATTGAGATAGATTGCCGATAACGGGGAAATTGAGGTTTGAATCTCAATCGGGTGAACTAGGGGTGGATTTCCCCTAAATGGTTTTCCACTCTCCCTCCACGCAAATGTGGGATCATTTACTATAAATTAAATCTTCTCAATACCTAGCCCATTAGCGTAATTGGTACTTTAGCGTATAGCCTGAACAGGTAGTAAGTCGAGGTGCTAAATAAAATTAAAAAAATTCTTTACTTTGCATCCATTACTGTTTCCAACCTATGGCCTTGGTCAGTTTAAGGCTAGAACAGGCACAACATCCAGCTCTCACGGCCGTTAGTTTATCACTATTAAAGGTTAAACCCACATTTCCCAAATGAGAAATTTTTCAGCCATGCCGGGAATCGAACCCATGACCCTTATCTCAGTAGATAGACATGCTATCGACCGAGTTAGGTTGTTAGATTGCCAAAATATTAATTACAGATCAGATACAAAAGTGGGAAATCTCTTTCACGTTGAAAAATATCAACCATACATTCAAAAGGAAATCACTTCTACGTAGAATTTTTTTTTAACCATAAATTCAAAAGGTAATAAATATTTTATACGTGGCAAAACGTTAACCGCGGATCAAAAAAGGGAATCTTCCACGTGGCAAAATATAAAGTACCTTTAAAGTAAGTTTCACATGAAAATGGGAATTTATATTTAGTTTGAAATATTAAATAGTACCTAAATATAAATTTTTTAATACATCTTTAGAGCGGATTTAGTTGAAATCAATGTTTTTTCTTCTTATTGCCCTTCAGTAAGCTACCCCTAATATTAGGGTTGGATATCTAATCCTTAAAACACCTTGTAGGAACCTTATAAAAACCCAAGATATCAAATTTCACCACGATCGGTAAAATGGTTTCGCCTCTAGTCCCGAGATTCGAACACACATACTGCATCGCGAAAACATTTTCGGTTTCATGGAGTCACGAAACGTCGACATTAATTTGATCAAAACATTGTATTGGATTTATTTTACGATCAAAATTCTTCTTTCCTGGTACCGAGAGAATATAAAAAAACAAACCAAAATACGTGCACACTTTCAAAAATTGAAAAGGCATGCCTATTGTATGCCACAAACACAAAACTGTGTCAAACATACTATTCTTATTACTAATGACCAACATCCACATCGTTGTTGTTCTGACGAAAATCCAACACAATAACGATCGAATCAATATTTACAAATTTTTACAAACTATTTAAAATATTGTCATTACATCCAGTGTTAGTTAAAATATAAATTTACATGTGTTCTAATCAACTAACATATAAATATGCCAACATTAAATCAATATATGAAATTATAGGCCTAGGAGATCCGAGATAAAAAAAAGAGTTTAACAACTACATCTATCATCAGAGCCTGGATTTTGATGACATCTCTTTCTTTTGATACGTCACAGAAAATGCTCATACATACATTACATACATAAATAAATTATGTTCATAATCCTCTTATATATAAATGAATATTTTATGGTTAATTTTTTTGGGTCATTTTTGGTTATTTTAGAATTTTTGTCATTTTTGGAAAGTTTCTAGTCATTTTAAAGCTTTCATGTTAAATAAGTATATTTTTAAATACTGCTGAATAAATATATATTTTTAAATAATATATAATTTTTATGAATGCACAAATGCTCACACATAATTTTGTTCAACTCACGTTTGTCAGAATAAAATGAGTATATAGACAATGAACTTTGTATCCTCTTTTCTTATCTGGCTATAAAATACACATTAACGATGAGACTGCAACTAGGTTCGAGAGGATTGCGTTGTAAAATACACATTCATGGTGAGACTGCAACTAGGTTTGAGAGGATTGCGTTGTAAAATACACATTCATGGTGAGACTGCAACTAGGTTCGAGAGGATTGCGTTGTAAAATACCCATTCATGGTGAGACTGCAACTAGGCTGGGGAAAATATCGTTGATGCAGATTATATCTAAAAGAATGAAATTGCTTAGTAACAACTTTTGTTAAAGAGTTTTCATTGCATTTTACATTTGTTAAGTTTATATTTTATTTAGGCGTGTGAATTTATTACTATAAGTTTCTGTTCATAATTTTAGGTAATTTTTTATTAGAATTCGAGGTAATTTTTTAAAATATTTTCATCATTTTATAAATAATTTTTTGATCATTTGTAGGTAGTCATAATCCGGACCCTGGTTATTATAATTGTATCGTTAGATTTATTTTTTGTAATTAGATTATAAACCTGATAAAGTTTCACACTAAGAAAGTACACAAATTTAGTATATATACTAAATTTATATTAATAAAATGGAATATTTTACTGAGCATTTTTCGATATCCATCACAAACAGAGATCATAAATGTTAAAACATATTCGCCCCTGTACACAAACGTGTGCACCTGGAAGCCAGAATCTTAGAATTTTGATTAGATATTTGTAATTAATTAAAAACCTGGTTAGACTTCTGGAAACGCATCTTTTAACGACACTAAATTTAGATTCCACGTACAATCATTAAGATAAAAACATTTCTCCCGAACAACTTCGGATATTTTATCTACTTAAATATATATAGTATATTTAGTGTCGTTAAAAGATGAGTTTCCAGAAGTCTAACCAGGTTTTTAATTAATTACAAATATCTAATCAAAATTCTAAGATTCTGTCTTCCAGGTGCACACGTTTGTGTACAGGGGCGAATATATTTTAACATTTCTCATCTCTGTTTGTGATGGATATCGAACAATGCTCAGTAAAATCTTCCATTTTATTAATATAAATTGTGGTAAGAATAAAATAACGTAGAGAAATAAAGGGATATTAATGCAAATATAACCGATTCAGATTCATTTGGTACTAATGTTAGGTAAACACCATCTAAAAATAAGTATCGGGTAATAAAGGGGTAGTTTTATCAGGGGTTAAAATTTAACGTTCTTTTAACATGTTCATTATGTAGAGTTAAATATTTAACTAATAGGTTGAATTAATTATACTGGCTATTAAGATAAGTGATCAGGAATGTTTAACGATGTAGACAAAGTAATCAATGAATATATTTAGGAGTAAAAGTATTATTAACTCGCTTTGCTCGTTGGGCGTTCTGCCCCCAAACCCCCTGTGAGTTCTCTTTGCAAGTGTATATAAACTAATGTATTTCCAGAGCCGTTTTTGATAGGTCTTATTGTTTAGCCGAAAAGAGATCTCCAAAGAAAGGTCCGCACTGACTTTAAAGTTGCTCCACCATTTTGAAATTTTTTGGGGGGTTGGAATTTTTTTTTTTTTTAACTTTGTGGAATTTTCCCGTCGGTTACGGGCTAGAGGCTATAAGTTTGCCAAATTTCAAGTTTTTAGCTTATCTGGAAGTGGGTAAACAATGTAGGTGAATGAGTCAGCCATGTGGCTTTATATTAGTTTAACTAGACCCTTACCCCCCATCCCCCCGCATTATTATTTTCAACACACATATTGAAGAATCATCATAGACTCTCATAAAATATGAGTGACTATCGACATTTATATGAAGAATACATTAAATCTTCAAAATAAAATATAGCCTATGTTACTCGTTGATAATGTAGCTTTATATTGGTGAAATAAATTTTAAAATCGGTCCAGTAGTTTTTGAGTTTATCCATTACAAACAAAAAAACTAAAATCAAATCTTTCCTCTTTATAATATTAGTGTAGATAATAATTACCAAACCTTAACCAACCTCATGTGATTGTCTGTTAATAGATATTCTTTTAATAGGATAAAGTTAAAAATTTCTAAGTGTATTTTGTTATATCTGCTTTGTATGTGCCCGCCACTTGCCATGTAATACAGCAAGACTAACTTGAATTATTCCACTATGGTATAAGCCCTAGGTTATAAGACAAGGTCGTAGTGTAGTCAGCCAAGGTAGGACTGATACCTTTTAGGTTAAACTAATAATAATAATAATATTTAGCTCCGCGTCTTACTACCCGTTCGGGTTATACGCTTTTAAGTACTAATTACTCTAATGGATTAGGAATTGGAAAGGTTGAATTAGAGGAAGTGAACCCGCATTTGCGTGGAGGGAGAGTGGAAAACCATTTAGGAAACACCACCCCCAGTTCACCCGACCGAGATTCGAACCTCGATCTCCCCGTCATCAGCAGTCGAGCTCAACACGACAAGCGCGTTAGCCAACTACGCCACCGAGGCGGGTTCAAGTTAAACTGTGTGCACACTTTGTTTACCCTCAAAGATAACAGCCTTATATTGACTGATAATAGTGTGGCCTTATCTTATAATGATGGATTAAACAGCCAAACTATTATATTTGTTAGTTAAGGTTATAGACGTATCTAAATATCATTTACTTTTAATTTAGGTGACCTCGTGGTCCAGGGGTAAGGTGTCAGACTTATATTCTGGCGGCCGGGGTTCAATCCTCGTTCCCGGCAAAGATTTATCTGATTACCAAACCCTTCCTTCACCTCTGACAAGACATCTTGAGATATGTGGGGAATTCCAGGCCTCCACCGTGGTTTGGATTCCACGTTAAACTGTAGGTCCTCCATTTCATCTCACAATCACCCTACCACTACGCATTATCGTAAGCGCGTATAACCCGAACGGGTAGTAAGACGCGGTGCTAATAATAATAATAATAATAATAATAATAATACTTTTAATTTAAAAATGAAACCAGGACACGGGAACCGAGCACGGGACCTTTGGCTTAGTGTGCAGATGATCTCTAACCACTGAACTTTAACCCATAGGGTTAAGCCCGTCGGAGTGAACGAGAAATACCCGAGCACGATTAGTCTCGCCTTGTAGAGTTGAAATCACTTGTGGTCGAGTTACCTGCCAAGTAATTTGACAAGAGATACTCATTCACCCGACACTTGACTGAAGACGTGAAATGATTAAAGTTTCCAACGGGTCCAATGAACTCGGTTTAATTGTTCGTTCGTCTCATGTGTGTGTCTCTAACCAATGTGTAGCCGTCGGCTCTAACGTACAGATACATCCTTGACAATTAGACAGTAATTAAATTAGACAAGTCATGTCGCTGTCTGGTTGGAATGCTCGATATCTTCGTCAGATCGATTCAAAGGTTTCGATATGATTAAAGCCACGGGCTACTTGCAGCCCAAGATAACATTTTTTTGTTCCCACTCTGGCGCATGACTGATATAAAATTATTCAAAGAGAATGGATGACAACCAGAAATAAATACTTTTATTTTGTATTATCAGTTAATTAAAAAAATACTTGTCATAACTGCTGAGCAATGTATGAAGGTTTTGTTTTGATTTTAATAACTCGAGTGGGCGCATCTAGGAGGTAACGTACTGGAAAAGTTGCAGGGGGAGCACTGACAATTCATAACAAAGATTGAACTAGTTGACCAGTAAGAGGGGCCAGGTTTAAAATACCTTTACTTTTTGGCAACGGGGATGTTATCATTCCATCTATATCACGGGAAGTCACGCTGTCCTGACGCCAGACCTAACACACGACATCTTCAGGTCATCAGCAGCACTTCTATTTAGAGGGCGTCCGTCAAGCCCAGAGTCCCAAAAATTGAGCTCTGTAATAACAGACAACTTCATCGGTCTAAGTTACCACGAATTAAGCCAGTTCTTCTACGAGCGCGGGCGACCAGTTTTCTTATTTTCTGTTTCGTTAATCTAACATAACATTTTTTTATTACCTTTTGGTAACTTCTATTAAACCAAAATTCGTTAACCTGCGTTTTATTTCGAACCAATACAAATACCCTGCCTGCAACCTTACCCCTCCCACAAGCCATTCTGACAGATTAAGCCCACGGGGGAAAGGTCACGACATTTTTATTTTATTTACTCATATCACATTATTTTATAACAATTTTTACTTCTTATACGTAGAACGGTATTAAGTTTTTATAAAAATGTGCTTTGAAACAGCAAATGAAAACTCTAGTAGACAAGACAAATAGCGCTATTGTCTCATACGAGAAAAACTAACAAAAAATATGAAAAAAACACACAGGATAATCTGAAATTTCACCTGTAATTAAATGGCCTAAGTTTTTAAGAATGGGTTGATACTAACATTACAATATTTATTCAATCCAACTATTGTTGGTACAGTATTACAGTCCACAAGCCAACACGATACAGAGCCTCCGGCCATCGGACATAAAAATGTTGAAAGCCCCTGGACTAAAAGAGTGAATGTTTCCGTTGGTTTCACCAAACCAGTATCGATAGGAAGGACCTATCGCCTGCCCTGACCTATTATCTACTATGGCATAACCACAGGGTCAATCTGAGTGTAGCATTTTTATGCTACAAAGAGCAGCTTTAATAATAATCTAATACATCAAGACATTTCTACTAAATATTTATTTACAAAATAAAAGTTTAATACGATGAACTAGCTGACACATCTGGTTTTTATATAATGCATAACTTCACCCTGTTCACACCTTGCACCAATTCAACCCTACACGAACACCCATCACACTTGCCCGAGATAAAGCCGACCGGTTCGGACGAACGTCGCTGTCCAACCGACAGGCGAGCTTATTATTATCACCGCGTCTTACTACCCGTTCGGGTTAAACGCTATTACGCTAATGTGTAATGGTTAGGGTGATTGTGAGATGAAATGGAGGACCTACAGTTTAACGTGGGATCCGAACCACGGTGGAGGCCTGGCATTCTCCACATTCAAATGTAAGCACGATATTATTTCGTTGCAGCCATTGTTTTTTTTTGTTAGCTCATCTTTTGAAATTTAGGTTATTTTCTCATCAGAAGAGTATTCCGAATAGTGTTTATAATATATTAATATTGTTTGCAATGCTAGGTTATTTCCTATCGGGAATATACTTTGATTTATATTAGTAACTTCATAATGCTTGGAACATTACGGTTATTTTCCATCAGGAATATATTCAGACAGTTGTTTGTAGAAAGATATTATTTGGAATATTTTGTAATTTCCTTATTTCGAGGTGGAATATATTAGTAGAATATTGTAAAGTTAAGAGTAGTCGAAAATATTATACATTACTATGTCCATCTTTTCTAATGGTGTAAGTTTTTTTGTGTGTATAATGCAAATTTAGTAGTTTTGCTTAGCGAGAAATTAGAAATTGTAAAGTTGTAGCTTCCTTTCTTTGCAGCTACCTTGTATTTCGGATAGAGTAATGACTTTACTGTAGATAATACAAATATTAAGTCAGGTACGTCTTATTTAAATAAGGGAGCAGTTCTCTCCCTTATGTATCATATTCGCTTATCGAAAAATATATTCTTTTATCTACCTTTGCAATTCTGGTTGTTCCCCTTACAGGGTTTCAAACTATAACTATTTATTTATATTCTTACTTACCAATAAACTATATTTGTTTACAGCGATCGTAGCTTGTAGTGGTTTCTGAGCAAGGTTACCGTTTATTTTGCAAACATTTCCCTTCACCAATTCCTTGTTTTAGATGTTAAGATGTCATCGCTCTTCCTTTTACGGTTTTTTTTTGGTAAAAAGAGGGCGCTTCTGGAGCTTCCTATACTTTTGACGACGCACTAATACCAAAGGGGTATCAGAGTATGACTCACTTCACTTCATATATGGTTTGTTTTTTCAATCCTCCTGATAAAAGGTGACATGGTGGTCTAGGGGTAAGGTGTCGGACTTCTGTGCTGGCGGCCGGGGTTCAATCCTCGGTCCCGTCATAGATTTATCTGATTACCAAACCCTTCCTTCACCTCTGACAAGACATCTTGTGAATGTGGGGAATGCCAGGCCTCCACCGTGGTTCGGATCCCACGTTAAACTGTAGGTCCT
>CABEEJ010000394.1:133972-156419 GCA_901482245.1 Timema douglasi | reverse complement strand
AAGTAATTTCTAGTGTAGACAAAAAATAGCTTACTTATTGTAAGTGTGTAAGAATGTGGTATATGCGTGAAATAGGCATGGAGCGCTGTGAACGATGAGGGAATATAAAAATAACAAAAGGCAAACATTATTTTTAAGTTATTATAATTTATTCCTTAAAATTATATATCATTAATTAATCAATTACGACAGTAACACTAACAAACAATATCAATCTCTTAATGCCATAGCGTGAACAATATTTTTTGTTAGTCCATCTTTAGCTAACACAAACAAACTGGATGGTTTACCCACTCGAGAGCATGCCACGTATAATTGTCCGTGTGAAAAACATGGTGTTCTCAAATCTAAGCCACAAATAGACATCGTTTGACCTTGGGATTTGTTGATAGTCATTGCAAATGCCAATCTAATCGGAAACTGAATACGTTTGAATTGAATTGGCACATGACGATTGATCAGTTATCGACCAGGGATGAAAAATGATTAAATTACTAAAATGGCTATTAAAAAATAGGGGTTGTTGATAAAAGGGTAAAAATTTAGGGTTGTATGTATTTTTTAATGCGACATAATAAAAAAAATAAAGATATTAAAAAAATGTCTAAAAATTATAGAAAAATGTTAAGGGTGGACAACCCTTATCACTAAGGGGTATGAAAAATAGATGTTGGCCGATTCTCAGACCTATACTCAATATGCTCACAAAATTTCATGAGAATCGGTCAAGCCGTTTCGGAGGAGTACGGAAACGAACATTGTGACACGAGAATTTTATATATAAGAATTACACTGAAAACCGGTCTTTTATCAAACTCCAAATAGATGCTAGAGGCGTCCGATTTTAAAACTTCCAGTTAAGGCGATTGACCCTTTACATTTGGCGTGGAAATGCATACCCGTGGCAACAAACGGTTATCTTTAATATTTTTTTATTATTTTGCAGTTTTTCTTTTTAGAAGGGGTTTGTTAAATAATAGAAGCATGATATTAAGTTATACATTTAATATACACACCTATATAATTTTAACAGTGATCAACTATCGATAAAATTGACATTTTTCAATAGAAAACTGCCGGCTTCATAACAAAAAATAAGAAAATGTAACAATTAATAAACATTGATACACTATCTTAGAATAGGTGTTGAAAATATTAACATATACATTTCACTCATTCTCGAGAAAACTGGTATTTCCAAAAGTATTATTTTTCCACAAGACCTGTCCGGTAGCTAGCACCATCTATCGTTTCCGTGATCCATCTGTTCTTGTTGGCGTGGAAGGATACTTTGGTCTGTTGTGAAGCCACGCCACGCCTTTCACCCTCCCGTACACTATCCCACAAAATAGGTCTTAGACTTGCACTCAACAGGGCCAAGGGCTTTAAGGACCACTCTAAATAGCTTATAGAGACATTCAAATTTCACAACATTTCTAGAGAATGACCACTCCAAATATAATCCGGGTGCATACATTTAACATTTGCCAAGAGAGGGTTTCCAAGTCTTGTTTGGTATTTGGGTCAAAGCCTCTTAAAAACACTGATTTTTTGTTGTTGCTAATTGTTCCCCTATAGAAAAAGGTTCAACCATTACTAAAGTAAAGTAGTACAAAAGAGAGAAGTGTCCACGCTTTTCCTCTGGTGCTAGACCCAGTCTGATCATCTGGTGGGTCTGAGTTAACAGGTGCATTTTAAACAGACCCTTCCTACCGTTACAGCACACCACGGCATGACCCTTCCATACACTCCTCATGAAGTTCTGTTTGCATTTCATTAGACTTACCTCTTCTTTCTGTTCGCCAATACTTGCACTAGTTCGTTTCATTTATTTGAAAATGTCCGCAGGCGACGACAAATTGAAATGGAGTCATCAAGACGACGGCTGGGAGATGCATCTGATGAGCACCGCCTCCGAGTGGGCCATGTCCATCATGTTCTGCGCCTTCATCCTGTCCTACGTCAACGAGTTCTATTACACCACGATGACACCACCGGCCGTCAGGGTCAGATACCCTTCTCAGAAGTCCTCCCCAGTTCCCGAAGAGAACCACGAGCTCAACACTGTGAGTGACGCCGACAATGCGCATCCTATCGTGGGATCTGTCGTCACACGTCCGCCACCCTGATCTCAAGGCATCGTCACGCAAGTGGTTTAAGGTGATAAAATATTCGAAAGCAAATTAATAAACTACAGAAACCAAGTGTGTTTATAACATTACTGGGAGCGGCTGACCGACAATGGGAGAACAAATAGAGTAGGAGGAAAATACAAATGTCAATACAACTTAGCGTTGTGACCCATTAAATTAATTCATTCGATTAACAAATACAGTAGAGCGTCGGAAAATCGGACGTCAAAAATCCGGAGCGTCGAACATCCGGATCGGTGGTGAGAGCAGGTAGGGGAGGCTCTATTTGGTCACGCGCTCGGCTCAGTACTGTGCTATAATTTACAAACTATACAGCAGTGGTGAAACCTTCGTCGTATAGTTGCCTTGTGACGTTTTAGTGTGCGAGTTAAAACGGTACATGTTTTGACTTTGTTAATCATGTCATCATTATAAAATAAAAGGAAACATACATTTTTATCTATAGAGGATAAATTAGAAATTCCATGAAGACTGTCTAAAGGGGAAAGTGGTGCAGCTCTCGCTAAAATATATGGTGTGGGAATTTCAACCACTAGTGACATTAAAGCAAAGAAAGACAGTTTGCAACGTTTTGATTCAAAACTAGATTCTAAAGAAGGTTCACAGAAAAGAAAAACCACACGTATTCGTATGTATACAGTTATTGAAAGCATATTTGAAAATCCGGACAATTCAGTAATCCGGATGGGTCCCGGTCCCGATCGATCCGGATTAACGACGCTCCACTGTATACATTCTACTCTCTTTTCGTTTACTGGTCATTTCACAAATAATTTTTTTTGAAGGTGGGGGGGGTACTTTTAATAGTGGTTAATTTAAACTTTCAAACTCTGTTTAAAAGTCTTTACATAATATATAGGGTCATAGGTTAGTTCCAACAGACGTCAAAATCGTTTACTAAAAAGGTTTTGTCGATACTTAAACTAAGCGCAACCTCTGTTTGGCAATATCTCAGCTACCTAGAAAGATTCCTTGACGTCAATTCTACATGACTTTAAGCCGTAACGATCATCTCTGGCTTGAAGTGATGAAAGAGGTCGGGGATTGAATCCCGGAAAAAGTGTACTAACGGGGGTAGATATGCCGGTATTCCAGACATGTAGTAAAACGCGTTGTGAACAAAAGATAGAAGACACCCTTTCTGAGGTGTCATGACGTCACACAAAGAAAACTAGTCAATAGAGGAAGGTGTGGCAAGGGGGATTATCCCACATTAGTAAGTTCCCTACAGACCTAAATATCACGACTATTAAAAAACTATACAAAGAGCAAAATAAATTTTGGTTGTTGGGTCACACTTTGGTTTTAAAGTGATTGTTTTATATTTTAGATCATTATACCCATTATATGGTATAGAATTCTTTGTAGCACACGATCGGTTCCTAAATATTTAATTAAACTTCATACGAAGTGATTTTTAGTGTTTAATGTAATTAAAATAAAGTATAAACTTTCATTCGCTCCTAAACGTTATTTGGTAAACAAATAATCATATAGCTTGTTATTTTATGACACATGAACTTATATTTATATTTATTTATTCAACACAGCGTATTACTACCTGTTCGGGTTATACGTTTAAGTACTAATTACTCTAATGGATTATGAATTGGGAAGGTGTAATATTGAGGAAGTGAACCTGCATTTGCATGAGGGGAGAGTGTAAAACCATTCTAGAAAAAAAATTCACATAATCAAGATTATCTCCCCGTCCTTATGAACCTATACTTTTTAAGTATATACATTTAACCACCATAAAGTGAGCCCATAAGACTTAACTTTTAATATAATATATATAAATTTAAAATTGATGAATTAAATACATATCTAGAACTATTTTCAATAGCTTTTATTCCAAACCTCTAGTATATGATCTATTATAATAATTTGTTCATTAGTGTTAACAGATTGAGTTTTCCTTATATTATCTAATAAAATTACTAATGTATTTTTTTATCAAATGGTTTGAAAAAATCAAATAAACACACTTTATAGTTAGTGTCTTCATATCCACTACTCCCGAAAATACAATATTGTAGTTAATTGTTACTTTTTTTTCAAGAATGTAAGCCACTAATTTATTTTGTGTGTTATTCTTGAAAATAATTTATTTTTTCATTTTTTTACAGTGTAAATAGTTTTAAATAAAAACAATATTTTTTTACTTAGTTTAGTTATTGATTCCTTCTTTTATTGATTGATTATTATATGCAAACAAGTCAAACTATTTGGTATCATGTGTTCATTTTACAGTTTCAGAAATATTTAAAGGGCTTAGAGCAATAATAAGCCATACTGCATAATAGGTTTTTTTAAGTTTATAATTCATAAACTTAAATATATTTCTTTTTTCCTTAAATCAATAAAAAAAATTAAGATTCAGAAATCAACATGAATAATATTGTTGATCAATGTAAGAGAGTTTAAGAACAGAATCAAATATGAACTGTAAATGTTAAAGTTACTGTGACAAAGGAAATTATTACCTCAAGATCTGCATATATAGTTTTATATATTTGCTTCACCAGCTTAGTGAAACTGCCCATTTTATGAACAGGGAAATTTTTTTCTCCATTGCGTGAACTCGCCTCTTCTACCTTTCATGAACTTATACTTGAACTTGTTTTACTATACACTACAAGCTTTACTAAAATTAGTTTTATGTTATTATATTAAGCTAACCGAATCTAACTTAACCTAACCTAACCTACCTAACCTTCCATTCTAAAACTATTAAAAATTAACTTAACTTAAAGAGCAACAAACCTTTTCTTCACTTGTCCATTTAACTGATTGGATAAAAACTCGGCTAGTTCATTAACTAGGTAAAGGTGCCAGTTTATGTGTTGGTTAAAGGTTAAATGTGCCAGTTCATGAATTTGGTAACGGTTAAATATCCTAGGTCATTAATTGGGTAATTAATTTGGTAACAGTTAAAGATTCCAGTTCATGAAATGGGTAAAGGTTAAAGGTTAAAAATGGCCAGTTCATGAATTGGGTAACGGTTAAAGATGCCCAATTCATTAAGTGGGTAATAGTTGAGGATGCCCAGTTCATGAATTGGGTAATGGTTAAAGATGCCCATTTCATGAACTGGGAAGCACAATTGTTGCATAATTCCTGAACAGGTATATTTTTGCCTAATTCGATAAATATTCAGGAGGCGGCTAGTTCACGGAAGGGGAAAAAATTGCCTAATTTATGAACTGGATAGATTCACGAGTAGGATGTAATAAATAAATGGAATAATAATGTGTAGCCTATATCAGAAATATTAGAAGTACCACTTATACGCTAGAAACAAAATAACACACATAACATTATAGAAATGATTTTTAAATCTTTGAATTTCCCGAATTCTTACAGATATTTGAAGATTTAAAAGGCTTTGAAAAAAGGTCAGACTTGAAATCTGAATATTTTTTTCTTTTATTTTGAATCCGAGTTGGTTTAAAACGCTATTATGATACTTAAATAGTAGTTTAGCCTAACGTAGTTGTTAGAAATCTTACCATCTCAGACCATTTATTTATCACTTGATGTGATAACCCTTTATTATCTCTACTAACTAAGGTGAACAAAATTAGAAAGAAGAAATAAATCATATCAATGGGGGAAAACTAGCCCACTAATGCTTCTTACGTTTTCTAAGATAAAGGTTCATATTAGAGAGCTGGGGTCAATAGTTAAAGTTAAGATGATATTTTGGGAAAAAATGGATTCAACTCATCTGTATAAAATAATGTGTACATATATATTCAGTATATATAAATGATATACAATACATAAATGTACTATATACTATATAAGCTATATGAAAGGCTGTTAAGAAACTCATAGCCTAACTGCATATAGAGATTGTTTGAATCAAAAGTAATACAACATATCTATACACTTCCGGCCGAAAAACTATGGTAACAACATTAAATTATATCCAAAGTTTTTTGGCGTACAGCGCCGGTGTAACATTAGCAATACTAGCTCATGCTACAACATTAGTACTACCCACCCCATATAATCCAATACTTATAGACATCCTGCATATCCATAAATTTACAAAACTTCTGTCTACAAAATGTGTTTTACTCACTCATTGTACATCTGGCTTAGCACGATTTCCATGACCAGCCTGTAATGAAAGTAAGTCCTAACAAGCTATGAGGGATGTAGCAAGAAGATGTTTTGATAGGGGGATCCAGAAAAGTGCTGATTGTTCCAGCCAGTCAACAGATGGACCACTCATAATATTGAACTGCCTACCAGCCGGGTGTCCGGTCTACGTAACTAGGTGAACTTTCCATGATTTAACGGCCAACTCACCAGGTGTCCAGCCTACATGACTTGAGCGCATGCCAAGTTTTGGCAGCTGCTAACAAGAGTGTCATTTTGCTAGCACGTGTTCACAACATAGAATTGTATTTTTAATATGAAAATCTCCCACCCCTTTATCCATCAACTAGACCTATATATAGCTGGCGCTCAACTAGAAAAGTTGACTATTATATCCGACACTTCTACGAGAAGTTCTGATATGAACTAATATATCCAACACTTCCTTTGTTTTATGGAACACTTAATGTTTCCTTTTGCCGCTTGGGCACTAGTCTATTTGTAATTTCTAGAATTATTAATAGGTATACACTTTTTGATTCCTTGTCTAGCTTTGAATATTTAGCTTAAATATCAATTGTTATTGCATTTGTGGTTACCAATAATTGTTTGAACTTTAATATTTGATATTGTTTCTATTATAGGTAATATTTTGTAGACGTATTTTCTTTGAAGAAACTATACAGGTAATGTATTTTTGTTGGTTTATAAGTCATATCTTTAACATTTACCGATTCGCTTGGTGAGAATTACCAGTATTATATTATAATAATGCTTTGTTTTCTATTGTAATGTTAAATATTAACAAGTATGAATCTTCTCGATTACTTCAAAGGTTGTGAAATTAATAGTTCCACAAAAGTTTGATTTATGCCGGGAAGTCAAACCTTTGTGTATTTTACAAATATCAGAATTGATATTTAAATTTAATTTTAAAATTTAAATTTGCTTGTCTGAATCCACAATGGGAATTCAGGCGTGTTGTTAAGAGTTTAAAAGAAGCTCTTTAAGCTCTTTATTATTATATTAAGGATTCTAAGGTTTAATGGTTTAAACTATTTGTTTAGTCGGAATTCACAATGGTGATTTAGGTGCTTTGTTAACCGTTTAAAGGAGGTTCTTTAAGTTCTTTATTATTATATTAACAATTTTTTTTGTTATTGGGTTTCTTCCAGATTAATTCTTATAAATGAATAATTTACTTTGAGATTGTGAAATATATTCTCAAATGTACTGCGCAAGTGCAGTCTCTGCTATATTTATATGTTTTTCAATCAGTTTGCCTTGTGAGGCCATGCATTTTTTATTTACTACTGTTGTTTTGCCTTGAATAAATAATTCAACTTTTTCTTAAATTTGCAATTGTTCATATTTTTTGTTATATTAATTTTCTTGTAGTTTACGTCCACCCCCTTTTAGGCTATTGTGGCCTATAGCTATTAGACATGGAGGTGGAAAACGGTACACCAGGAGAGCAAAGATGTTCAAGCATGATTGCACAACAGGTTGCATAAGAGTTGGGAGCGTTGCACTACAGACCTTAAAATCTTGGAGCACGTTAGAAGAACATACCACAATTAATAATAAACACTACAGTCCATCTAGAAATGCAAAGGGTCATCATTGACGGTCCTACATCACATAAAAGTTCTGGCCATCACTACATGTGCAGTGCCACGCGTCTAACTCTTATGCAACTTGTTATTCACGTATGCTTACACATATTTGCTCTCCCAGCGCTGTATACCGAAACTATGAACACTATTTAATAGTATTAGTATAGTTTTCCGGATGTAAGTGTAAGGATTTTGTATTACTTTTGGTCCAATCAAGCTATGTGCAGTTTGGGCTATGAGTTTACGAACACCCTATATATATATATATATATGCTATGATATGTTATTGTTTTGTTTGATATATATCAAACAAAACAATAACATATCTTTTGTGTATTTTTAACCAAATCTTCCGTGAAATTTCTGAAGACCTCTTTTCTACTTTATTCTCTATATGCATATTTTATTTCCGGTGGAGTATTATCTTTTGTTGAAAGGCTACGAGCTTTCTCCTCGTCCATTTTTATTTGCAGTAAGGTATTTACTTGTCATCTTTATTCAACCCCTCTCGTAGCCTTTAACATGAACAAAGTTTAATCTTTATAACGTTTTTATTTGAATATTCTGGACGTAATGAAATTACTTTGTTGAGTTTTTTCTATTATTTTCGAATCTTTTTATTTTATTTTCACTTTTTTTTCGTTTGAAAAAGAAAAGAAAAAAAGTTTGCAACTTTTCAAATATTTTACAAATATTGACGTTAAAAAAACTGAAAGTGGAAGTTAACAGTGTTCTTATTTCTCAACATATGTCATGACTATTTTTCTTGGAAATTCCACCTCTAGTAGTGAATTATTACCCAGCTGAGTCAAGTTATTATATTAATAAAAAATTCTGAAGATTAATTTCTAAACAGTTTTATTGTTTCTGCTAAACTCACGTGAAATTTTACCGATATTTAAGTAAATAATAGAGAGAAAAATATTATTTTCTTTATTAAAGTCTCTAAACCAAAGAAAACTAATATTTTTTTTTCACACACATTCTTCCAGATAGGTCTCAAGAGATAGCCCCCTAAGTTGGGCGCCATAGACCCAGCGATTCCAGAGAGGCATCTGGGGAGGGGGGGGGGGGAGGGTCTTTGGTCTTCCGGTGAAATTTGTTGTAAATTTAATATCGTTTGTACATCTTACAAGTCAACACATCTATTTAAGTCCTCATTTGTCAATTTAGATCTATAAGATAGGTCGACCAGAATAAACATTATTATTATTATTATTATTATTATTATTAGCACCGCGTCTTACTACCCGTTCGGGTTATACGCACTTACGCTAATGTGTAATGGTGGGGTGATTGCGAGATGAAATGAAGGACCTACAGTTTAACGTGGAATCCGAACCACGGTGGAGGCCTGGCATTCCCCACATTCACAAGATGTCTTGTCAGAGGTGAAGGTAGGGTTTGGTAATCAGATAAATCTTTGCCGGGACCGAGGATTGAACCCCGGCCGCCAGCATAGAAGTCTGACACCTTACCCCTAGACCACCAGGTCACCCGATTTTAAATCATTAAAAATCTAATTCACTATTATATATATATAGGAATACAGTTTCTTTGGCAGAAAAGAAAGACAATCCACGACTATACAACATTGGTACGAGCTGTACCTTATCGAGACTGTGCCATGTAGAGTGTGACAGACTGTACCTTTCTTCCGAGAGCTTCTTTTCAAATCTCACTTCCAGTCTCTTTGAGCCACGTGACCGGAATTCGTAATTTACCCTTCTATTCGACCTCGTCCATCACCCTCGGGAGACATCTAACGGGCAAATCTTAAACTAGAGCTCTGTGTGTGCGCGTGTACGCACGCCGAACACGGTGGCAAAAAAAGTTGAATTATTTGTTCTAGAATAAATAGTCCCCTTCTAGCTACTAATCCATTTACTAAAAGGGTATATCACATTTGTAAATCCACACCTCACCGCTACTATAGCATGAAAAGAAGAGAAGAGAATGAAATTCAAGTCCTAAAATTCAATAGTTTCCTAGTATACACATAAAAACATATTTCTAACAACTCTCCCCCCTTTTATACATCCATCCATCACCTCCTAATCTATCCATCTATCTTTATATTCCCTCCTAATATATGCATCCATCTATTGCCCTCCTAATATACCCATCCATAAATCCCCTCCCTAATCTCTTCATCCATCAATACCCTTCCTAATATATTCATCCATCAATCCCCTCCCTAATCTATTCATTCATCAATCCCCTCCCTAATCTCTTCATTCGTCAATCCCCTCCCTAATATCTTCATTCATCAATCCCCTCCCTAATCTCTTCATCCATCAATCCCCTTTCCTAATCTATTCATACACCAATCCCCTCCTAATATATTCATCCATCTATTGCCCTCCTAATATACCCATCCATAAATTCCCTCCCTAATCTCTTCATCCATCAATACCCTTTCCTAATTCTATTCATCCATCAATCCCCTTCCTAATCTATTCATCCATCAATCCCCTTCCTAATCTATCCATCCATTAATCCCCTTTCTAATCTATTCATCCATCAGTATATCCTCCTTTTATCTATTTATATAACTGTATGAAATAATTAAAAAATAAATCTTCAAAGAGGTTCAGGGCTAAAGCCCTAGGATCTTCAGCCACTGATATACCTTATTTACCACCCTCTTTGTCTTACTTTTTTAAGAGGGGTGTGAGGGCGGAGGTGGGCGGGAGCGCCCTGTCTTACAACCCGTTCCGGCTATCCACATATTTACTTTCATGGGGAGAAGGATGAGAAGGGTAGAATTGAGAGGAAATATACACGCATTTTCATCAAGGATGAGTGGGGAATCAATAAAAAGAAAACGTTCTGTCAAGATAAAAGAGATTTGAACCCGGACCTCCTCATAAACAACCAAACCAAAACGGCAGAAGCTCATGCCTTAGTTTACGTGGAAAAAAAAAGATTCAGATCCATGTCTTATTGCTCGTCCAAAGGGTAGTTTGAGAAAATACACCCGCGTAGAGAGAGGTTGAGAAAACCACGGTCATAAATAAAATGTAGAAAACCATCCCTTTCAATATATATCGCAAGCCTGACGCCTTACACCACATGACCACTGGTCAGGATAGCCTGTAGCTAAAATTATATATATATATATATAACTCTACTTTTGAGATGTGGTGCTGGAGAAGAATAGTTAAGATAAAGTGGACATATCACGTGACTAGAGTAAATTAAAATAGAATCATTCTGCAGGTGTTTATACGACGAAATACCAATTGGATGGGATACATTATGAAGAAATGTCTTATTAAGTGACGTCATAGAAGGCAAGGTTGGGAGAGAGAAAGAGAGAAAAGGGGGAGGGTGGTAGGAAGACCACGAATTCAACCGATGAACTACTTCAAACAAGGAAGGAAAATTAAGTTTTCACCAACATTCGTGAGACCTATAACAGGCCAGCAATGAAAAATATACAAGTGCCTTACAAGCACGTATAAATTACACGATAAAATAAATAATAGTAGCTAAATAATGGTACATACTGATGAATAGTTACATTAAATAAGACATTTTTACTAATGATGTAGGATAAAAATAATAAATAAATTACTTTAGAGTAATAAAAGCGTAAATATTTAAAAATGATAATAAGCAAAAATAAATAGGAATAAAGTAAATTTAAATATTCGTGGCAGAATCTCTAGGGGTAAATTAGTTATAAGGGAGTTCTTTAATAATAATAATAATTTCAATTTCAATTTCCTTTATTATAGTGCTGGCCAACAGTGGTAAGACCTATAACAGGCCAGCACTGAAAAGTACACACGTACATACCTTATAATACATATATTTACACAAGAAAAAATGATAGACAAAAAATGGCTAAATAATGTTATATACTGATGAATAGCTACGAGATAAAAAAGTAGTTAATAATAATAGGAATAAAAAGTAACATTAAAAACAAATAACTAAATAGTAAGCAGTAACATTATGCAAAAAATAGATCAGAATATTGTAAATTTAAATAATATAGGCAGAACCTTTACATGATAAATTATTGATATGGAATATCCTTAAATAACTCTCCGAGTTTAGCTTTTCTTTTATAATAAAAGTAGAATTCGACAAATCTAGAATTGGCGCTATGGAAACAACGACCTATAGGGCTCGTCTTATAAGAGCAATCGAGAAAAAATAATTTAGGATTACGAGAAGCCTGAGAAGGGATATGAACCCCTACATGATGATGATAATAATAATAATAATAATAATAATAATAACGGAATTAACATGCGACATCTCAATACTTGACAGTAGGAAGGGATTGGTTCCAGTTTTTAGTATCAAATACTTGTCATGGGTAAAAAATACTAGCCGTCAATATTTTGTTCCTCTCCAATTTTTGTTGTTGTTGTTGTTGTTTCGAGGATTATGTTGACATAATATAACATGATCCGATCAATGTCAGCTGTAGTGTAGTAGCCTCCTATATTATATATATACATAATCCTGTGTATAAATGTACATGTGGCTGTTATAGATCAGTTGAGTATCATATCCGATCTGTTAGATGCGTGGAACAATAGCGTTAGTCTCGTCTTGACATGTTTTTAAGTATCTGTGGGTATGGGTTGTAATCCCGACCAAGGATTTCTTTTTTTTTATAAACAATTACAAACACTCCTCCTAACAAATGCTAGTGCATTTGATCTAGGTTGACCTCGCTGGTATTGAGGTTTAAGTGCTTGCCTCAGATACCCTATTTTCGTGGGTTCACAACCGGCTGGGGGTATATGATTTCTCTCTAACGATACAAATCTGTGGCACAACTTCCTTTTGATGAAAAGTAAAGCTGTTGGTCCCCGTGTCGAATGTAAAAGAACCATATGAAAATACCCTTTCCGGTCAAAATGGTAGGCACTTTCGCTCTAGCTCATAGAAATTCTCGTGTGCTGATATAATCAGTAGGCATAGAAATTGAACTTTAAATACCTCAACTTAAAAATAAATTAACTAGGTTCTATCTTCCTTATTTCTACCTCATTTGACTAATTATGTCAATACCCTAGTCGAGTGAAAAGACATGGAACTAAAAATAAATAAAAAGTGTTAATAAATTCCTCTAAGAATACTATCCTTTGGCTTTTATACAATTGTATTTTTCATAGCTTATTTAAAGAACAGAATATGATAATAAAACTACTATACTTTACATTTCGTGGCTGTCGCAACCATAAATATTATATTGATGAAATACAATATTAAAAAATGTTATAATCTTATTTGTACCGTCTTATATCCGGCCATCAAAATAAATAAATAACTCTTTTATAGGCTAGAGAAAGAACTATACAAAATATTAGTTTCAAAATAAAACCTTTATTTTCATAAAGAGATGCACATAAACATAAATGAGGACAGTTTGTATGACGTTACACAACGGCATTTGTTTTAGTCTGGTTCGCCATCTTAGTTTGTGAAAAGGACGCCACATTTTATAAGCTCTGGTTTGTAAAGAATTTTTAAGTGAACCACAGAACCCGCTTCCACAAGAAAGAAAAAGTATAAAAGGTTATTTTCATATATTCATGTTTCAATACAATCATGTAAAAACACAACTAAAAATAAATTGTTTGTTGTGAAAATTTTGACAACCAAAATACCTCAACAGATGGTCTCACATAGCGTATGATTTGGCGAATGAATACATGGTCGTAGTTCTGGTAACTTTGTTTTTTTATCTGTCCCTTACTGCCACTCAAAGTGATGGGTGAATAAAATTGAGATTATTTTTTTAAGAAAATTAATCTGTACGTATGTAAACATTTCTTAAATATCGGTCACGAGCTTCGTTGAATTTAAACGAGACTTTCTATCTTAATTTAAAAAGTTTTTATTCAAACTGTTATTACATACATTCAATGACTGTTGAGATAAAGATGTCTATTAAATTTAACTAAATTTATCTACTACATAGAAGCATCTTTTTTTATATTTAGTTTCACCCAAAAAGAGTTCTTTGTCATAACAACTGCCAAAAAAATACAGTAGGACCTTCCAGCACATCTTAAATTTTTTTAAATTTAGCACCGCGTCTTACTACCCGTTCAGTTTATACGCTTAAGTACTAATTACACCAATAGATTAGGAGTTGGGAAGGGTGAATTTAGAGAAATTGAACCCGCATTTGCATAGAGGGAAAGTGGACAATCATTTAGGAAAAACAACCCCCAGTTCACCCGACCGAGATTCGAATCTCGATCTCCCCGTCCTCGGTGGTATAGCTCAACACGACTAGTGCGTTAGCTAACTACGCCACCGAGGCGGGTATCTTAGATTTTGTTTTGAACCTTTCACCGAGCTAAAAAAGTGTTCTTAATTTGTTTTTCCTAAACTACCAAAAGAAAGCTAATTTATGGAATGACCAAAATAAATTACCACCTGGTAAATATAACGAAAAAACATAAGGACACGTCATTATAATTAAAATAATATTTCTGTACACCACCACGCCTTTAAAACTATACACATAATTTTTACACTAGGTAGAGTTTTTTTAGCGCCGCATATTACTGCCCGTTCGGATTATACGCTTATGTACCAATTACGCTAATAATTTTAGAGATTAGGAAGGTTATATTTAAAGTATGTATACCTTAATTTGTATGGAGGGAGATTGGAAAACAATTTTGGAAAAAAAAATCTCAGGTCATCTGATTAAGATTTGAACCTCAATCTACCCGTCATCGGTAGTCTAGATAACTGCGAGAGTAGCGCGTTAGAAAACCTAGCTACCAAAACCGGGTTTAAAAAGTGTTACTATTTAAAAATCAATTGAGCGTGTTTGGCACTAATCTAGTTCTGTCCCAATTATTTCAAGTGTCGTGTCGTGTCACCAGGTTAAGCAGAGGTGGATAAAACTGGTATCTATGATATGTTCTCACCCACTCTTCCCCCATTTGACCAATCCTACCTAGCTAGGCAACGCTCTAAATACCTCACATGGAAATATATTTTCCTTGCCACCTGACCAATGAGTGTTCTACCTCGTGACGAGAAACATTCAAAGGTACAGATTGAACTAGGCTCTGCTTAGCCTGGAAACACTCTACGACACGTTGTTTATTTCTAAATTTACTTCGAATTATGGTGTTGAACCGAGAGATTTAACTTTTTAGGTTCTTGTTCCAGTTAGAATAAACTAATCATTTCTGTTTTTGTCTGTTTATCCGTCCGAGTTACATTCTTATGTAATAATTACGATAATGATTTTAGATATGAAAGTTATATTTAAAATACGTATACCTTCATTTGCGTGGGGGAAGAGTGGAAAACAATTTTTGGAATAAAACATCAGTTCACCCGACCGATATTCGAACCTAAATCTCCCCGTCATCGGCAGTCTATTCCAACACGAGATTAGTGCCTTAGACGATGCGGCCAACAAAGTGGGTCTACGGTTCTTTTTATTATTCCTTTAATAGTTATAATAACATTATAGAATTCAATAAAACATCAGTTCACCCGACCAAGATTCGAACCTAAATCTCCCCGTCATCGGCAGTCTATTCCAACACGAGATTAGTGCCTTAGACGATGCGGCCAACAGAGTGGGTCTCCGGTTCTTTTTATTATTTTTTCAAATAGTTATAATAACATAATGGAATTCAATAAATCTTTTTGTATTCCAATTCCTGTTATGGTTCGTAGACAATTTTATTATTAAAGAGTCCTTTTTCCTGTTCCTTCTTAAAAGCAACTTAATCTCGGTTATCGGTTCCGATTCAACTTCTTGCTTTGAACAGCTCCTCGCATTTCATAAGTTTTTGATACAAGAATTTGACCTTTTCAAACAAAAAACAAAAAAACAAAAACAACACGCTTCAAACTCACGTCGAAAGCGAGCAAAGTCGATATGCCCTATTGGGCCTCTGTTTCTGCGCAAACTAAAAGTTATCCCCGGTCCAATCAAAAGGCTCCTCTTTATCAAGGGCCAAGGGAAAAGGTAGGGGGAGGGGATAAGGGCAGTGTTCTAATAACCAGTAATGTTCTAACCATCCCCAAACTTTCCCTCCCTCTCTCTCTCTCACACACACACTGTATCGTCAAGAAGAGTATGAATGAAACACTTGGCAACGAGACGGAAGATTAGAAAGGGGAGGTGTGTGGATGATACTTGTGACTACACTAGACCGGAGTACACTTTAAGGCGGACGTATACCATATCGCACCAGTGTTGAGCTCATCTGATAATAAGGGTTACATCTAAAAGCCTTAGGGAGTCGCCTTTCAAAACAAAATTAAAAACAAATATATATTTCGAGCATAGTAAAAACAAAATACCAATTTTAAAATTCGTATTAATAAAAAAACAAGAAAAATTAATTGCTTTAATTATTATTATTATTATTATTATTAGCAGCGCGTCTTAGTAACCATTCGGGTTATAAGCATATGTAATAAATACGCTAATGAGTTAGGGATGGGGGCTATACATGACCGACCGATCAAACATAGAACGGGGTTCGAATCCTGGTCGAGTATTATTAGGTTTTTTTTTTCTAAATTATATTTTAATCCTCCTCCAAGCAAATGTTGCTAAACATCCTCTAAATTCAACCTTCCTCAACCCTAACATATTAGCGTAACTAGTACATACATATGCGTAAAGCTTGGACTGATAGTTAAAGGTGGCGACAAAAAAAAATCTTAGATAAGACAAAGTATATAAACTATATTTTGAACATTTTTTTGTACTCATAAAAAATACATCCTTTTTTCATCAAAGTGATAGTGTACTTTGGTAGTCAAAATTCTATAATTTGATAATTCAGAAACTAAGTTCCATGAATCACCCTCCCCCTTGTTCTATTTCACCCTATCTGGCATCATTATATCCCCTATAACCACAACCCAAAGTTTGCTCAAAGCCTGGAGTTAACTTGTTTAATTATCTAACTATACTAGGACACCTTTAGAAAGAGCCCTCCCTATCTGCCAGTTAAACAAGCCTCAGGAATTATTTTTAGGCCTTCATACAGCAGAGCCACTATGTCTTGGATGGGCCCGGCGTTGTGTTTAATCAGGCCCACAGGGAAAAATAATTTAAATAAGATACGTTGTGAAGCAGATTATTTAAAACATAGCAAAAACTGGATTTTGGTGTTTTTTATTAAACACCACCAAAATAAATATTTCCACGCTTGGTAAATCCTGCTCAAAAAATATATGTCAATATTTGAATCCTCATATTCATGTAAGCAAGTGTTTTAAACCGTGAACCTTAGTAAAGGAGATCTTATAAACCGACTCACTGATGAGCATCTGTCTTCTCTCTTGATAATCATCTCACTCCCCAGCATACAAATCTTCTGAGCGAACTTAAAAACATACTAAGCCACTGAGGTAATTATGATTGTTTTACATTTACTTATCAGTGCCAGTTTATTATGTGTGTGTCATATAAAACATTTTTTCAAAGAAAAGTTTATATATATATATATGATCATCACGTCTTACCACCTGTTGAGATTGTACGCTTATATGATAATTTCTCTATTAGGTTAGAGATGAGGAAGGAAGCATTTTAGTGGTAATATACCTGCATTTGCATAAAAGGAGAGTGTAAAAAAATACATTCTCAGTGGACCCAACCGGTATTCTAACCCAGATATCCCAGTTTTCAAGTGGCCAACCCAACACGAGAATGACGCCTTAGAGCAGGGGTGTTCAACCTTGTTATGTCCAAGGGCCAAAGTTTCTGTATAGTGGGCCGCAATACTGTACCGACAATATTAGGATTGAAGACTGATTATATTACATTTCTTTTGTCGTCCCGAGTGTCTCTAGCTGTGATGAGCAATTGCGACCACTACCGACCATGACCGAGTATGTCCGAACTCTCCCGAATATGCCCACCCACTCCCGAATATGTCCGAACTCTCCCGAATATGTCCGAACTCTCCCGAATATGCCCGAACACTCCCGAATATACCCGAACACTCCCGAATATGTCCGAACACTCCCGAAACAGTGCTCTCTCCGTTGTCTACTGGAGTAGTCATTTGCCGGTTCAAGGTAAATTTGTATAAAAATGTAATATTTTTCTTCACATATAAAGCAAACATAGTTAGCAAAATCCCTTCAAATACGTAACGGTATTTATTTTATTATGTTAAATATAAATCTATATTTGTAATTTTTTCTCTTGAAATAATCTTATAAGTACCATGAGCCAGTGGGCGGCAAACAATGTTACAGAGGGCCGCAAGAGGCCCGTGAGCAGCAGTTTGAATATCCCTGGCTAAGACCATTCGGCCACTGAAGTGGGCAGAATAAAGTTAGTAAATTAATAAAAAAAACTAAACTTAAGCCAACATTTTTTTCTTTCATTTGACCTTCCTATATGTTAGTTTTCACATCCCTGTATTGGGGTTACATCCCTGTATTTAAAATTCAGAACCCCGCGCGTTCTACAGCTCGATATGAAGGAGATAGCGAGGACAATTAGGTCATATTCGCACTGGGGGACCGAACCTTGTGAAGCATACATTACGATCTCTGGTGCATGTTTCGGACTCTACTTGCCATAGAGGGCGGAGGGGAGTCTTAGGCCGTGCGCTGAATTAATTCCTGGTTCGACGGCAGAGCTTGGTGCGCCTTGGCGACCTTGGGCTGAATAAGGTGTCCGTAGCTCGATCTCCGGTTTGGTTTTTAGTAAGGTGATGCGATTTGACGTAGTTTTTCATAACCAAAACACATATTTTCAGACAAAATAAATAAAACATCGCCAGAGCAATAAGAAGTTTCTTCAAAAAGTTTAAAAATCACGGATTATCTATTGAATGACCCACCTCGGTGGCGTAGTTGGCTAACGCGCTAGTCGTGTTGAGCTCTACTGCCGAGGGCGGGGAGATCGAGGTTTGAATCTTGGTCGGGTGAACTAGGGGTGGTTTTTCCTTAATGGTTTTCCACTTCTCCTCCACGCAAATGTGGGTTCACTTTCTCTAATTTAACCTTCTCAATTCCCAATACATTAGCGTAATTAGTACTTAAAGCGTATAACCCGAACGGGCAGCAAGACGTGGTGCTAAATATTAATAATAATAATAAAAATCTATTGAATGGCTTGATATTTTAAAATATTATTTTCATAAACATTGAGGTGAAAGCTTTGACCAGTAAAAACGTCCAAATTTTAAGTTTAAATTGTTTTTTAACGCGCATTGTCTAAAGTACTACTCTAGTGTTAGATCAGACTCCCAATGACGGGGTTCGAATTCTGGTCAGGTGTACTGAAAGTAGTTTTTTACCAAGAGGTTTCCCACTCTACCATCACGAACATGCGGGTACATTTCCTATAAATATCCTTTCTCACCGATAAAATCATTAGCGTAATTGGTACATATGTGTATAACCTAAACGTGTATTAAGAAAAGGTGCTAGAAATAAAAATTAAGTATTTGTTAATTCACATAAAACCCTATAAAATAATCCCACATTATATTAAAATAACTGTCGTAACCCTATGAAACATAAGAGAAAGGCTAGAGGCTAGACATAGGCTTATAACCCTTTACTTTAATCTCAGTTGTACATATTTTTTCGTAAAAATTTATTTTAAAAAAAACCTTTAAAATTCTAACTTTCTAACTATTCGGATACAGTCTGATAGCTCTCTCCTTAATTCTGTCAAATATTATATTTAAAAAAAAACCAACTTCAAAAATTCATAATGGTGGAGTGGGTGTTACGCGTCTCATTGCTTTGTCATGTCGCACTCTTTAACTATATACATATATTTACACATATAGTAATATAAACATTTCTTGATCAGTTCATGGACAGTGAGGAATTTTAACAGGACTCGTTCATTTAAAATGATACTAACCAAATTCTGCTATGCTCATGACAAATATTCAAGAAATGTTGAGTTTAATGTACGTAAAAAATTAGCCGAAACGTAACTATTGAAGCAATATTTTCTTTATTTTTTCCCCAAAATGTTTTATTTGATATAAAAAAATACTGACACTAACTATAGATCCCTTTCATACCATATTTTATTGTTATATTTCCTCAAAATTGTTTCATTTCTTATTTCCAAACAAATGCTTGTGAATTTGATTGAAATACCGGTTATTCGTCACGACACAGTTTAAATAGATATCATACAACCATTTTTTTTAACCCCACGTTTTAATACCCATTCGTGTATTTCGCTTAAATTCTAATTACGCTAATGGTTTTAGGGATTAGGAAAGTTATATGTATAAGAAATGTACTCGCTTTTGCATGGAGGATGAGTATAACATATTTCGGAAACAAAATACTGTTAGTACACCCGACCGAGATTCGAACCTTGGATCTCCCAATCATTGGCAGTCTAGTCCACTGTGAGAGTAGCGCGTTAAAACAAGTGGCGACCGAAGTGGGTTACAACCTACTCGTAGTAATCAATTTTAATTCAAAGAAGCATAATATTCTCAAATTAATTCATGCACATATGACAGTTATTATTATTTATATAAAATATAAGGGTTTCCGGAAAAAAGATATAATTATTCATGATCTAAAAGCATTTGAAAATCTATAATAGTAAGTGAAATATAAAGTATTGCTTCTTAAACATCTTTCTATAATGTTAATAAAAAACTCATCCTTATTGCCAACATGATCGAATTTTCAGCAACGTGACAACGCATTTCAAATAAAGGATTATGGAAATAGGAATTGGGGGTAGTTGGAAAGGGGGGGGGGGATTGGGCCGTTTGTCGCCCCCGAGATAGAAAAATAGATCAATATTTTCCTTAAGTACATATCATATTTTCTTTCTTTATCTTCTTTTATAATCCCCTTCCTTTATTGCTGCCCAAAAGGAAACATTATCGTCAGTTAATGCATGACAGTTTCTCTCTGCAAACACACTTTGGGTTGGCAATATCGTGGTAGAAAAGTTCGTTTTATTTTACTCTTAGCCTTAAGATACACACATCTTAAAAGGAGGTTTGATTAAGGGACTGTGTAAAAAATTGTATTATTGTGTCACAATTTTTGTTTTTTTAAAGATTTGAATGTGATACTTGTAGGAATCTTCCTGCCAAGTTGTTGATTAAAAATGTCCATATAAGCATTTATAATATATAGAATAAGAAGCATTAAAATATAATTTTCAAATGCAAGATTATACTGTTTAGGTGCAAATAATAGAGTGGGTGTTTATACTCGTCAGGGGAAAAGGGAACATTTTTAACAGTAGATAAACAAGAGGCTTCACAGGATGAACTACTTATTTTATTCCTGTTATTTCTATTTCGTACATCATCGTGCGAGTATGATAGTCACTTAAAGTGATTAAGGTGGGAATATAGGAAACGCTAGAAAAGTCCATTGTACTTGGAGTTTTTATAACAATGGTGATGACAATTCTTGAGTATCTGTCATGAGCATATCAGCATTAGATGATAAACTTTATAAAAGGATAGAAAGAGTTATCATTTAATTACAGAACATTCTTAATAGATATTCAACAACTGTTGATATCACTTTGTAGAGAAAATTAAGATCTATACTTCTACTGGAGCCATATTAAATTTACTTTGACAAAAGAAAAGTTTTTATATAAAAACTGCAAAAACAAAGACTTTTCTTGCGTCCCCACGTCATTAATATCCAGCAATAAATAACTTTTGAGGTAAACTTAAAATATAAATATCTTTTTTTTGATCAACTCAATTTCTCAGTGTATTTTTATTATTGTGATTAAACTTTGTGCATTATTACTTGTTTTTTTATTGATTCAAGCTTGGAACAAGAGTTATTAATTAATTTATTGGGCTAGGGATGAGTGAGGTAATTAAAAGAATATGGATCAACATTAGCAAGACACGCAATACTTGCTATTGTATTATGTTGGACTGAGTGATATTACGTCTGTCCCCCGGGAGGGGGGGTTTACACGATACGAAGAAGCGAGAACGCTATTAAGGAATACTTAGAATGTTATCACTTGAGGGATTTGTTCAGGTCACGAATGTAAACCTTAATTTCTTTTTTTTTGTAGCACAGTAGGTTTTTTTTAAATTTAGGGGTGAAAGAGAAAAAAAATATTTTCCACTTTTATTAACGTTAGGTTAAATCAAATAAAATTATGCCTATTCTGAAATGTACGACGTTTTCTGGATCGAATCACAGTTAAATCCTACAGACAGCCCATCCAGAGAAGTCCTAAAACCATTCATAGAATAAGTAGAACTAACAGCAGACATCTTTGACCAAGCTTCGGCGCCGTCGGACCTTTTCAAGTTTTCTGCACATTTAATTGCTCTGATTGTATCTACCCTGCTCTATGTATTCTATTAATAAAGTCAATGCCGCCGTCTCTTCTCGCCACGATTGGCTGTCCCTCCCCCCTCCCTTTCCCCTTCCACCCCCTACCACCACTGTATTACGCTCGGTGACCTGGCGGTCTAGGGGGGTAAGGTGTCAGACTTCTATGTTGGCGGCCGGGGTTCAATCCTCGGTCCCGGCAAAGATTTATCTGATTACCAAACCCTTCCTTCAGCTCTGACAAGACATCTTGTGAATGTGGGGAAT
>CABEEJ010000394.1:109813-125894 GCA_901482245.1 Timema douglasi | reverse complement strand
TATATATATATATATATATATATATATATATATATTAGAACCTAAAGTCAAACCATTGGGCAAGTATGCATGTGTAAAATATTAAATAAAGATTTTTTTTTTAAATGTTGAAAGGAAAAATATATCCCACGAGTAAAGTTTGGTGGTGAGGGTCTTTACCTTTGATTGGAGTGGTTTTTTTTTGTTGGTTTTTTTTTGAAACGTGTCTTACTACTCGTCCGATCCATATATATGCCTATGTACTAATTACACTAATGGCTATGGATTAGGAAGTTTGAATTTAGAGGAAGTTTATTCACATTTCTACGAGCGGGGGGGATATTTTTTTATAGGAAAAATCACCATTAATACACCCGAGTGATTCGAACTCTGATATCCCCGTAGCCAGAAATCTAGTTTAACACAAGAGTGACCCTTTTTTTGGGTGGGGTTGGGGGGTTACGAATGGTCTAATACGTCATTCTAATGTTAGATTGACCTACAATTGACGAACGGATAAGGGTATCAATACCAATAGGGTCTACTAAGGATGATTTTTCCCCCATCTAAATGGTTTTCCATTCTCCTTCCACGCATATGCGAGCAGATTACCTCTAAAAGGTTTCTTTCCTAATCCTTAGCCCATTAGAGTAATTATACTACTATAAAGCCACATAGCTGACGCACCCACTTCCAGATGAGACAGATGAGAAAGAAACTAGAAATTTGGCCAACTCGTAGCTTATAGCCTATAACCGATGAGAAAATTCCAAAAAATTAAAAAAATTTACTTTTTAACCCCCGAAAAAATCCAAAATGACGGAGAAACTTTGAAGTTGGTGCGGAACTTTCTTTGGAGGCCTTTTGTGGCCAAACGGCAAGACCAATATAAAAAAAAAAGATTGCAACAGAGCTAGATTTTTTAAAAATTTTAGGTCAATTTTTCACATTTTACATACATTTTTAAAGTTTCTGACACATTTATGGGACAGCTAGAATCATAAAATTGTAAAAATAAATCAACGTTCAAAACAACGCTGGATTTACATGAGCGTATACCCACTGGGGGTTTGGGGGCGGAGCCCACAACGAGTCAAGTGAGTCTTACATAAACCCTAAATACCAAGCTTTAGCCTGAATATAAGTATAGTTTAGGCTTTAGGCTGAGATACAGTTAGTCAGTCAGATAGACAGACAGACATACTTTATCAGGAAAACAATTATTTCCGTTTCAATAATTCATAAAATGTCGATATTTATCCATTTTTCTAATTGCATTTTTTTCTACTACTACAATAACCTACTCCTCTCTCCAAGGGGCCGAGGAAAATTAGAATTGATGTTCGCTTATGACCGACATCAATCGGCATTGCTTCATAAAATTTATTATTTAGAGACTCAACACCACACACGTTAGGTTAAACCTTCAAAGGTCACGTGAAAGGGGAGAGAAAAGGCGGATTTGCAATGAACAACAAACAGAAGCTCTTTTGAAGGGGGTTGGTATTCGGAAAGAGAGGCTCATATGAGGAAGGAACCCTTGCGTCCGTTTTTGTGGACAGAAGGGGGCTCTTAGGATTTCACTTTAATCAAAGGACTACGCTCTGATGAACAAAAAAAAAACTACACACGTAAATAATCATTCCAAAGATACGTTCGTTACGTAAAGAGCAACATTTAACATAACATATAAAAAGAGTTGCGAGTTTCCTGTGCCTTTAATTGAGGTAAAATTACCATTTTTTTATGCCGCCTGATATATATGAAAAGATCTTTTTTTTTATTGATAGTTACAAAATTTAAAAATATGTATTTATTTTTATCTATTAATTTTTTCAATTATATATGCGATTGTGGGCTTGACCTTGGTAGGGGAAATACGGCTTTTACACCCACTTAGGGCACCAGTTTTTTTTTTCTTTCAAATTAAAGGTTTTTTTTACTATCTTTCCAATAAAAAACACGATTCCTCACCATAAAAAATGGTTCTCTCAAGGGATATAATTTTTTTTTGAGAGATTATTTGTATTATCTATCTTATCTTGCAATAAACAAATAAATCAAACCAACCTATTGTCGACACCCGAGAATGCAAGTGTTCTATCTACAAAATTGCTAAATTTGAGATATTTGGTGTTTACGTTTATTTAGAATGCATATGATTCACCTGAGGTGAAATTGAGACTACTATATAATTACTTGAGAAGATACAAACTCGAGTCGTCATCTAGTAACATTGGTTTTATACACAAGGTAAAAATTCAATGCTCTTTTACATAAAAGTGAAAAGTTGGATATAGAACACTTTCATTCTCGGCTGACGATATATTGATTGTATCACTTTGATTGAAAAATGATACCCGGTCACGGGTGTGGTTCCCTGGATATTTGTACTAGTACAGCAATTCTCTTACTTCCAAGTTATTCAGGAATCGTGCCGTAACAAGGGTCATTATTTACATCTTATTTTAAGACAGAGTCTGTGAGTGAAATGCGGGAATCGTCAACTAAATATGAGTGATAAATACACACATAATACATGTATAAAAATAATATTTATATATATATTTAAATATAACCGTGTGATGATTTCTTGGGGGGTCATGCAATAAAGTCCCACTTTGTCGACGCCACGTGGTGGGTTGCGGTGAGTTGCGGCAAGTTGTGGTGAGTTGTGGTGAGTTGGGGTGAGTTGGGGTGAGTTGGGGTGAGTTGGGGTGAGTTGGGGTGAGTTGTGGTGAGTTGGGGTGAGTTGTAGTGAGTTGTAGTGAGTTGTAGTGAGTTGTAGTGAGTTGTAGTGAGTTGTGGTGAGTTGTGGTGAGTTGTGGTGAGTTGTGGTGAGTTGTGGTGAGCTGTGGTGAGTTGCAGTGAGTTGCAGTGAGTTGCAGTGAGTTGCAGTGAGTTGCAGTGAGTTGCAGTGAGTTGCAGTGAGTTGCAGTGAGTTGCAGTGAGTTGCAGTGAGTTGCAGTGAGTTGCAGTGAGTTGCAGTGAGTTGCAGTGAGTTGCAGTGAGTTGCAGTGAGTTGCAGTGAGTTGCAGTGAGTTGCAGTGAGTTGCAGTGAGTTGCAGTGAGTTGCAGTGAGTTGCAGTGAGTTGCAGTGAGTTGCAGTGAGTTGCAGTGAGTTGCAGTGAGTTGCAGTGAGTTGCAGTGAGTTGCAGTGAGTTGCAGTGAGTTGCAGTGAGTTGCAGTGAGTTGCAGTGAGTTGCAGTGAGTTGCAGTGAGTTGCAGTGAGTTGCAGTGAGTTGCAGTGAGTTGCAGTGAGTTGCAGTGAGTTGCAGTGAGTTGCAGTGAGTTGCAGTGAGTTGCAGTGAGTTGCAGTGAGTTGCAGTGAGTTGCAGTGAGTTGCAGTGAGTTGCAGTGAGTTGCAGTGAGTTGCAGTGAGTTGCAGTGAGTTGCAGTGAGTTGCAGTGAGTTGCAGTGAGTTGCAGTGAGTTGCAGTGAGTTGCAGTGAGTTGCAGTGAGTTGCAGTGAGTTGCAGTGAGTTGCAGTGAGTTGCAGTGAGTTGCAGTGAGTTGCAGTGAGTTGCAGTGAGTTGCAGTGAGTTGCAGTGAGTTGCAGTGAGTTGCAGTGAGTTGCAGTGAGTTGCAGTGAGTTGCAGTGAGTTGCAGTGAGTTGCAGTGAGTTGCAGTGAGTTGCAGTGAGTTGCAGTGAGTTGCAGTGAGTTGCAGTGAGTTGCAGTGAGTTGCAGTGAGTTGCAGTGAGTTGCAGTGAGTTGTAGTCGCGTCTCTCGTAGTAGAGTCACTTAATAAAGATCTTATTTGAAAGCCCAGCGTGATTATGGCATGGGTTCGGTTTTAATTTTATTTATATGTGAATTGGTGACTTGGTGGTCTAGGGGGTAAGGTGACGAACTTCAGTTATGGGGGTGCGGGGTTGACTCCTCTGTACAGGCACATGTTTATCTGATTACCCAAACACTCCCTTCACCTCTGACAAGACGTGTATTAATCACAACTTGTGAATGTGGGGAATGCCAGGCCTCCACCGTGGTTCGGATCCCACGTTAAATTGTAGGTCCTCCATTTCATCTCACAATCACCCTACCATTACACATTAGCGTAAGTGCGTATAACCCGAACGGGTAGTAAGACGCGGTGCTAATAATAATAATGTGAGATCTGTTATTTTGAACCAACTTATTTTTATTTGATTTTACAAACATTTGACCCAGATTTATTTTAAGATAACAAACTAATATATTAGCGTCTCGCACACTGTTTTATATTAAGGTTTAGGATCGTGTGAAATTTAGAGAGATCGATATTTCCCGTATTATTCTTACAGTAACGTTGTGGACCAAATGAAGAAAGGAACCTTCTTTTAGGGTATATAGCTTGAAATAAATCATTCAGTAATATTCTTCGTTTCTTTAGGTCACGCCATGTTTCTAATAGGTTCCAGAAGAGAGAGAGAGACAGAGAGAGAGAGAGAGAGAGAGAGAGAGAGAGAAAGTGTTCTGAAGTTGTTATGTCTCACAAGCATTCGCAATAAGGGTGGGGGACAGTGATAAAAGAGCTTGGTTGTAAACAACATAAAAAATAAATAAATTATCCCCCCAGTGTGTGAGAAGATTTCATAACACATGTGGATGCATTGATATTCTAAAATTATTAATTAATTTGAAATCAATTATGGTAGAATCTTTAGATTTCAATTAATAAGAAATAACAAATCTATTTCATTACAATAATAATATATTGACTATTTCATCCTTAAACACATTGGTTTACATTTAAAATTTAAAAAAAAGTAAAAAAAAAGTTTCGAATACATTTAAAAAAATAAAATCTACAATATCAGCTCTTAAGTTCTACAAAAATAAATATCCAAAGTAGCTAGATATTTTTATTCTATGATTAAAGCAAGTTGGTTTATCTAAATTTAACAATTTTTTTTAATCAAAAACATGCGTAAGGGGACCAATCCTAATAGATATCTCAAGAGTCACGTCAACCAAGTAATATAGATAATTAGCCCATTTTTCCCTTACCTCTCATTAGTATTCGCCTTCCAAACTGATCACAGCTGCAGCTGACGTCCAGATAATCTCCGCCGCTTCTCTGAAAACAAATGAGGATAATATCTTTATTCTTTCTGACTTAGGATATTTGTAAAGTTAGTGACACAAGAGTGGACTATGTCACAGTTATATCGTTTCAAGAGAACTTTTAAATTATTCTTCACATTTTATCAATTTGTTGGGTAACCTCTAATTACAAAACTTCGTGCAGTTATTATTTTTTAACCACGTCTTAAGACCATATGAAAGAACGAAAATGATTGAGAAATGCGTGGAAGTAATGACAACTGCCGAGATGGAAGGGTACGCGAGAAAAAAAAAGTGTTTTTTTCCAGTTTTTATGGCAAAACAAATCATAAATTGCTCCAGTAGAGATATGGAATTTAATTTTCTTCAAATGGTGACTTATAAATTTCCTGAATATCTGTCCAACGGTGATCTGTAATTTCATGACAACTTTCTCTTAATTACATTATTATTATTATTATTAATATTTAGCACCGCGTATTACTACCCGTTCGGGCTATACGCTTTAAGTACTAATTACTCTAATGGATTATGAATTGGGAAGGATGAATTAGAGGAAGTGAACCCGCATTTGCGTGGAGGGTGAGTGGAAAACCATTTAGGAAAAAACCACCCCCAGTTCACCCGATCGAGATTGGAACCTCGATCTCCCCGTCCTCAGCGGTTGAGCTCCACACGACTAGCGCGTTAGCTAACTACGCCACCGAGGCGGGTCTCTTCATTATAAAATTTGTTAGATAATGTCGCTATGCTCATGACAGATATTAAAGAACTGATGCTATCAGAATGTGAAGAAACTTAAAATTTAAAACAATCCTCCAGTAGAAACATAGTTTAGATGAACGAAACACTGAAAAGATGAGATTAAAGCTAGCTCAATCTGTAAAGATGTTGGCGCACAAATCAAGACGATTAGATATTAAAATACCAGTCTCGTGCTAATTTCTTTATATTAGCCACTTAGTTGGCTGCATGGTTTAAGGCACTACACTCACAGTAGATTAGACCACCGATGACTGCTAGGTCAAGGTTCGAATCTGATCGAGTGTATTGAGTGAGGTTTTCGACTCTCGCTCTCCAAGCAAATGCGGGCAAACTTCGTCTAAATATTACTTAACTAATCCTTAAGACCATTATCTTAGTTGGTACATAGGCGTATAAGCAAACGGGTAGCATGGCGTGGAGTAAAAAAAAATAATTATACATTACTCTCGTCAAAATGTAATCTGAAAGAAGGGTTTCTTTAGATTTAATATTCGTACTATTCCTACTGTGGTTGTAATATAGAACATAATGGATTTCAGTCATTGTTAAAATTCATTTAACATTTTCATTAAAAAAAAAATTGTACTTATATTTATCTATTTCAATAAGCAGTCGACGAGAAAATATTAATCTCTGCCAGGTCACATGACTTAAAATACAAGAGGTATCTCTCGTTTTTTGGGACTAAATTTATATTCTAAGTTTATACTCCATTTCCTACTTAATCTACAAACACCCTTTGTCATGTTAACAACAAAGAGGGGAAAGAAAACTATGAAACTTCTTATATTAAGGTAAATAATAAAGCTCGTTGCTATTTCTCTGGGATTAGAAAAAAAAATGCTGTTTTGAGCTTATAAACAACTCATAGTATTTGTTAGATGAAAACTAAATCTAGAACCCTTTTATTATTATTATTATTATTAGTACCGCGTCTTACTACCCGTTTGGGCTATACGCACTTACGCTAACGTGTAATGGTAGGGTGATTGTGAGATGAAATGAAGGACCTACAGTTTAAAGTGGAATCCGAACCACGGTGGAGGCCTGGCATTCCCCACATTCACAAGATGTCTTGTCAGAGGTGAAAGAAGGGTTTGGCAATCAGATAAATCTGTGCCGGGACCAAGGATTGAACCCCGTACCCCCAGCACAGAAGTCTGACACCTTACCCCTAGACCACCGGGTCACCTGTAGAACCCTTTTCCATCAAGCCTAGTCTCATAGCTCCACAAAAGTGATTGACTTATTTTCAATGGCTTTTTAATGTCACATTTTTTTGGTGCATTTGTTTTTATTAATCGAACTCAAGCTATAGAGTTGTTAAGGAAAGAAAGCCCTGTTGGAATCCTTAAGATTTTATTTTGGCATGAGCCATATTTATAAATAACGTATCATACATTTAAAATATTGCGTTTGAACTGAACATATGCGCGGCCATTTATCAATCGACGAGGCTGGGCCCTTAGGTTTCAAGAACCGGTTGCATTTTTATATATTCACACGATCACTCCATCAGAATATTATCTGACAAATTTTTTTGATTTAATTTAGTTGATAGTTGTATATTATATATAAAAAAAATATTATTTTGTTAAATTTGACAAATCAACTCCAGGTTTCACAAAAAAATCGCCAATCAAAAATTTTAAAAATTTCCACCTCTTTTTCTCATCCCGTCTTCATTCTCATATTGCCTCTTTTCTACCAACACCACCACCCCATTTTTTTTGTTAGTTTGTCTTCAACCCCTTTAATCTTTCTTTCTCTCTACATGCCATCAACAACATGACAATTTATATTTTTATATCCATTTTTTCCCCTTGAAAAGGCCCTTTCTCTCCGTGTTTGTGAACTTATCTCTAGATGTCAGGTCTTGTTTGTGCCGGCAAGGGGGAGTTATGACCCCTCCTCCCCCTTTTCTCTAAGCTTGTAATAGCAAGGTTCTTACTCGTTAATGGGTCACTTGGAACCTAGCCAGAGTCTTGAAAACGCTATTTCTAGCCCCCTGACCCCTTCAACCCCCTTCACGTAGTCGGAATGTTACCGAAAATAACACCATCTCGCTTAATTTATACTCAAAGTCAAGACCCGGATTAAAACATCAGGATTTGCCTCTTAGCGCAGTATCGTGTATCTGAATGACTGTCCCCTTTTGCAAACTCGGATGCATTTGAGAATTTGTGTTTTTATTACACCCCCTCCCTCCATTCTTGCACCCTGCCTCCCTTCCCCTCAAGCTAAAGTTATATGGTCTTCATTACCAGCATTACATTTTAATTGAATGTTTTTTTAAGGGGATTGGGACGCCAGTAGATATTCCGGTTTAATTTGGGCTGCCGCAGCGATTTCAAACTTGAATAAATTATTGTTTTGATTAAATGTTTATCAAAAAGTTCCGGTGAGTAAGTTTAAGTTACCCGTGATGCTTCATTTGTGAAGATATGCAATGCGATGGTATTCTTTATAAGCACCGCGTCCTACTACCCGTTCAGGTAATACTCTTATATACTAATTACATAATATTTAGCACCGCGTCTTACTACCCGTTCGGGTTATACGCTTTAAGTACTAAATACTCTAATGGATTAGGAATTGGGAAGGCTGAATTTGAGGAAGTGAACCCGCATTTGCGTGGAGGGAGATTGGAAAACCATTTAGGAAAAACCACCCCCAGTTTACCCGACCGAGATTCGAACCTCGATCTCCCCCGTCCTCAGCAGTCGAGCTCAACACGACAAGCGCGTTAGCCAACTACGCCACCGAGGCGGGTTACTAATTACGCTAATGGTTTTAGGGATTAGGAAGGTTTAATTGAGAGGAAGTGCACCCGTATTTGCGCGGAAGGAGTGAGGAAAGGCATTTAGGGAAAAAATCACCCTCAGTGCACCCCGATCTCCCCGTCTTCAGCAGTCTAGTCCAACAGTTTAGTATCGCGTTTGAACCAGCCGGCCACCGAGGTGGGCTAGCGATGGTATTAAACGTAAAAACAATTCCTTTTGATGTTTCTTGGTGTTGTATAATTCAATAAACAGGTTTTACGATCGTTTATAAACAAGTAACGTTTGAATGATTATTTTACCTACTTATATATTATATAAATTATTATTATTAGCACCGCGATTTACTACCCGTTCGGGTTATATGAAATTACGCTAATGTTTAATGGTGGGGGGATTGTGAGATGAAATGAAGGACCTACATGTTTAACGTGGAATCCGAACCACGGTGGAGGCTTGGCATTCCCCACATTCACAAGATGTCTTGTAAGAGGTGAAGGAAGGGTTTGGCAATCAGATAAATCTGTCCCGGGACCGAGGATTGAACCCCGGACCTCCAGCACAGAAGTCTGACACCTTACCCTTAGACCGCCAGGTCACCTATATAAAATAGACTCCCAGTGAATGTCTTTAACATTTAGAAACTTTTTTTTCTCATGCCAGTAGAAAGTAGAAACCGATAATCAATAATGTAGCTGAAATCGCCTCAGGATTAAATTAACTGACAAAGATAAAATACTTCACCTTAGCTCTTGAAATTAAACTGAAACATAGCTTAAGTGTTAGTTGAATGTCCTGGTGGTCTAGTGGTAAGGTGTCAATACTTTAGTGCTGATGGTTCAGGGTTCAATCCTCGGTCCCGGAACAGATTTATCTGATTACCAAACCCTTCCTTAACCTCTGACAAGACGTGTATTAATCACAACTTGTGAATGTGTGGAATTCCAGGTCTCCACCGTGGTTCGAATTCCACTTTAAGCTGTCGGTCTTCCATTACACGTTAGCGTAAGTGCGTATAGCCCGAGCGGGTAGTAAGACACGGTGATAATAATAATTAAATGGTAGTTATTAATAAATGCTCTAACTGACATCATGTGTATACAACTTTGTTGGGGTCTTTCCTAGAATATTTAAAAGCTTTAATATAATTAATTATTTAAGCTTGATAAAAAAATAAAATTTTATATTAAATTCTGATTTGGAACTTTACTATAAATTCTTATAGACCACTGCTTCTTTATTGGTGATTTAACCTTATAGAACATCAGTAAAAACCTAGCAAACAAACCCCCGAACATTAATGTAACGATAACATAATATATTACTTTTATAATATTGCATATTGCAATATAACAATTTTTATAATATTACTGTTTTTATTTTATAGATTAACGTAAGAATCAATGTCTGAAAGTTTAATACGTCTCTGAGATTAGATTAGATTCTAAGATTAGGATTCTAGTTTCGGTTTTTTAGGTAAATTTAAGAATAAAATTGAAGAGTCGTTTGAAAATGGACAAACTCGTTGATTAAATTGGAGATTCGGATTTGAACATTTGTTGGTAAAATGAAGATTCAAAATCTAAATGAGATTCATTGGTAAAATAATAATAATATTTAGCACCGCGTCTTACTGCCCGTTCGGGTTATACGCTTTAAGTACTAATTACTCTAATGGATTAGGAATTGGGAAGGTTGAATTAGAGAAAGTGAAGAATTTTTAATTTATTACCCGCCTCGGTGGCGTAGTTGGCTAACGCGCTTGTCGTGTTGAGCTCGACTGCTGAGGACGGGGAGATCGAGGTTCGAATCTCGGTCGGGTGAACTGGGGGTGGTTTTTCCTAAATGGTTTTCCACTCTCCCTCCACGCAAATGCGGGTTCACTTCCTCTAAATCCAACCTTACCAATTCCTAATCCATTGTAATTAGTACTTAAGCGTATAACCCGAATGGGTAGTAAGACGTGGTGCTAAATATAAATATAAAATTTATCATTATTCAGTAAAAATTTGTTCAATTGAAATTCTCATTTTTAATCACTTATGATGTGTTTGTATTTCAGAATAAGATGAGACAAATGGGCTCATCGAGTGTATAAGTGAAGGAGGTAGCATAGTGTAGTGAGTGTCTTAAGTGTTTCCTCCTTGTTGGGATAGAAGTATCTACATTTCCATGTCCTTTACTATTTTATATTAATAATAATAATAATAATATTTAGCACCGCGTCTTACTACCCGTTCGGGTTATACGCTTTAAGTACTAATTACACTAATGGATTAGGAATTGGGAAGGTTGAATTAGAGGAAGTGAACCCGCATTTGCGTGGAGGAAGAGTGGAAAACCATTTAGGAAAACCACCCCCAATTCACCCGACCGAGATTCGAACCTCGATCTCCCCGTCCTCAGCAGTCGAGCTCAACACGACAAGCGCGTTAGCCAACTACGCCACCGAGGCGGGTTTGGTAAAATAGATATTTGTATATTAAAATCGGGGTGTATGGGTAAACTGATGATTAGTATTCGAGATTATTTGAAAAAAATTGATATTTGGAGTTGAGATAGCGGATTCATAGGTAAAATAATTTTTTGGATTATATATTCATTGGTAAATTGAAGATTCAGACACAATAAAAAAATACTTGTGTCTTAACTCTAAAGAATATTGGACGTAGGGAAAATAATAGAGATAAGTTAATGAACATTAACATTCAAAAACAAATATTAGCTTTCCCTTGTGAACTTAAGACCGGTGTAAGAGATTTGAGTGACGTGTGTTTTTGAATATCCCTCTTATCTTAACTTTCTGACGGCGCCAACTTTTCTTCAGCAAGAAAAATATTTTTGTTTAAAGCTTGAAACTCTTATATGACGTTGTTTACGAGTTCAGGGGAATCCATTAATATACGTGAGTTTACGAGGAATATATAATTTTATAATTTAAAAAAAAGTTAAAAAAAATCATATAATCCTAGGGGGGGAAATGTTATAAATAGGGAGCATACCTCAAACAAATTCATTATATATATATATATATATATAAAATGAAATTTTTACTACCCTGTTTTACTACCCATTCGGATTAATACTAATTACGCTAATGGTTTTAGGGATGATAAAGCATATGTTTAGAAGAAATATACCCGCATTTGCGTGGAGTGAGAGAGGAAAACCATGTTGGAAAATCCACCCTCAGTTCACCCGACCGAGATTTGAACCTAGACCTCCCCATCATAGGCAGTCTGGTATACTGCGAGAATGACGCCCTAGACCATGTAGGAACCGAAGAACGTACGTTTAAAGTATATTTATTATCTTTTAGAGGTGTTAAATAATAAGGGCCTTAATATGAAAATCAGACTGTAGCTTAGTCGTGTCGGGAAAAAAAGAAAGTATAACGTAACAATTTTGTGCAATAAATAATTATATATCATAGACAAACAAACTTTAGAAAAAATGCAAACGGTCTAGGGGGTAAGGTGTCGAGGACTTCTGTAATGGGGTCCGAGGTTCAATCCTCGGTCCCGGCACAGATTTATCTGATTGGCCAAACCCTTCCTTCACCTCTGACAAGACGTGAATTAATCACAATTTGTGAATGTGTGGAATGCACAAGCCTCCACCGTGGTTCGGATCCCACGTTAAACTGTAGGTCCTCCATTTCATCTCACAATCACCCTAACATTGCACATTAGTGTAAGTGCGTATAACCCGAACGGGTAGTAAGACGCGGTGCTAGTAATAATAATAAATGTAAAAATACGTTAAAGATTGCACACTGGTCTTTCAAATTGTTTGGACGCACTACTGCTATTAATACTACTATTAATACTACTTGGTCCTACTTGCCTGTACGCGAATCCCAAGATAAATAGCAGTAGTTTACTCTGCTCTCTCCGGATAAAACGCTGTAAAATGTAAACAGCCCTTGGGACTTGTAAACTAATACTGGTCATATATTTGCTTGGTCTCACCGGGTAGTCCTTGTTTGTCTTGCTCGCATCCATCGCTGTAACTTTCTTAAAATCTCTTAAATCTCCTTGGACCGTTCGTCCGAGAGGACTTTGAAAGATCGGTCAAGGTTTCACGTCATGTAAACGTCAGTTCGGTAATGTTGATATATATTTAAATTATATGACAGAAAGATCCTGGTATATGTTATACTTAACGTTGACTTGTTTTATAACTGCGAGTAGGTTAANATGTTATACTTAACGTTGACTTTTTTGATAACTGCGAGGAGGTTAACTTTAAAAAAAAAAAAAAAAAAACGCGGAAAATTTAATATTCAGTTGCAAATTGCGGGTCTTAGGTAGGTCGTAGGATATTTGGTAAATATCTCATTTAACAAATTTAAGCTGGTAATATGAGGGATGCGAGAGAGAAAAAAGTGTGTTTCGGACATTTTTACAGTAAAACTATTTTTTTAGCCTTAATAAATAAAATATTGGTCTAGTACAAAAATATTGTTCAATTTCGTTCCCATAGTGATATCAACAGTTGTTGAATATCTGTCAAGGAACTCTTTGGAATTTAATGACCACTTTTTATCTTAATTTAAAAAGTTTTTCTTCAAATAGCACTAGGATCTTAGCAAATATTCAACAACTATTGAGGTCATCATGTGAAGAAAATTAAATTATGTTTCTTTACCAAAGCAATATTGTATTTATTTGGCAAAAAAAAAAAAAGAATATGTTTTAATATGAAAACTACAAAATACTTCCACCTTAAAATGCGCTTTCTGAACCTACTGAATACATTACCAGCACCAAAGGACCTACAAACTACCTTAAATCTAAAAGAAACACATCACACATCTACGAGACATTAATTAATCACCGTAAAAGGGGAAGACCCTCATTACATTTCTATTAATCTTTCATCCATGCCGGGATTAGAACCCGGGGCTCTTAGCTTGATAGGCACACACACTTATAATAATAATAATAATAATAATAATAATATTTAGCACCGCGTCTTACTACCCATTCGAGTTATACGCGTTAAGTACTAATTACCCTAATGGATTAGGAATTGGGGAGGTTGAATAAGAGGAAGTGAACCCGCATTTGCGTGGAGGGAGAGTAGAAAACCATTTAGGAAAAACCACCCCCAGTTCACCCGGCCGAGATTCGAACCTCAATCTCCCCTTCCTCAGCGGTCGAGCTCAACACGACAAGCGCGTTAGCCAACTACGCCACCGAGGCGGGTCACACACACTACCGATTGAGCTTATGTGTCGTATGAAAAGTGTCTTATCCTTGTATCAGTGAGAGTATTTAAACACTAGGTATAACGGTGTGTGAATTATTACATTCATTACTCCGCGTCACCGTGAAATGTGTATAATTTATTAAAACCACCAGACCGCGTCTGCGCACCGCGTTAGTTCTATAACTAGGAAATTCAGTGGAACTGTAAATGTATATTGCTCGGCATCTCACTACCAGTGCGCGCGTCTAATTAAAATAATGGGGAAATCTCCCCTCCCCTTTCTCTGGTTTAATGGTCTAAGTCGTATCTCTAGCAATAGACTGGACTTATGGGACCCCTACACGGATCAGTCATGACTGTCAGTACTAATAAAGTATTATTTATACTGACGGTCCAACTGATCGTGTGGGGGCAGTACTGAGGGACTGATGACCGGAATGATAGAATTTTCTGATCACATCAGTGTCAGTCCATCAGTCTTGCAAATGGTGGGAGAGACTTGACAGTAATATTGACAGTAGGACTGACCATGCGAGCGCGCAGTCTTAGGACTGACAGTCCGACCGATCGTGTAGGAGTCCTATTACGATGACGGGTAAATCGGGGTTGGAAACCCAGTTTTTTTGTGTACTGGGGGTGGTTTTTACTAAGTAGTTTTCTTCTTCTCTAGCCTCAACGATAATGTGAGGACATTTTCTATTAACTCAACCTTCCTAATCCCTAACTATATCGGGCATATCCTTAGAAGGTACTGTCTTCTGCAGGACTTCATAGAATAAAAGGTTGAGGGAAAGAGGAACTCAGGAAGGAGGAGGATTAAAATATTGGATGACTTGAAGGAAATTAGAAAATTTTAGGAGCTCAAGGAAGAGGCAGAGGACAGGGTGCATTGGTGGTCCAAGTTCAACGACAAAAGGAATGCACCTGTCGTAAGACAAAACAATAATAATAATTAAAGTAGTAATAACAATCTCTAACACATTAGAATAATTAATACATACGCCTATATTTCAAAATGAGTAGTAAGCCATTGTGATAAAAAAAATAGAATTGGGGTAAGGACGAAGCAAATGTGATTTAAAGCAAATTTACCCAGATTGGCATAAAGGGAAGGTCAGAAGCTATTTAGGGAAAGCGACCTCTTTTAATACCCTCGCAGGGAATTGAAGCTTACACCCTTATGGGTCAAGTGAATGGTTACCTGGGGTAAATATTGTCTGACATATTTATTAAGGGGCCTGCTGAAGTCGGCCTACGATCGAATAAAACACAATGAGCAGTTTCTACCTCGTTATATTATTATTATTATTATTAGCACCACGTCTTACTACCCGTTCGGGTTATACGCACTTACGCTAATGTGTAATGGTAGGGTGATTGTGAGATGAAATGGAGGACCTACAATTTAACGTAGAATCCGAACCACGGTGGAGGCCTGGCATTCCCCACATTCACAAGATGTCTTGTCATAGGTGAAGGAAAGGTTTGGTAATCAGATAGATCTATGCCGGGACCGAGGATTGAACCCCGGCCGCCAGCACAGAAGTCTGACACCTTACCCCTAGACCGCCAGGTCACCTACTATCTCGTTATAAAAGTTAGTACAAAATAGAATACATAGAATCTAGGCTTACAACTAATTTACTATTAACAATTTTATAATCAATTAAACTTATTTTTATTCGTTATAGTAATGTAAATAATAGTAATAATACAACGAGCGTGAAATTTAACATAAGGCTATAACAAACACACGAATGAGAATAAACTCAGTCTATAACATATACATCGAGTATTGCGCAACTAATACTAATACTACTAAACGTATAATCCTTATGATGATAAAGTCTGACACTTTATATCAGTCAATATATTGACTATCTACTTAACTAAGAGCTCAGAGTTCGATTCCTGGCATGGACGAAAAAGTTTTACTGTCGAAATGTGGGTTTACCCTTTCATATAGGTTTTAGCGACCGGAAAGCTGGATATTGTGTTTGTTCTATATTTAAGTTAGTTTATAAGTACAGTTAACCCATGGCTGACTGACAGCTTTAAAAAGCTACCAGACTAAATTACGTATCCCTATGCCGAAACAGATGATCTGCAAAAACATGTGTTTAGCAGCTGTCACTTATGACGGTCAAATTTTAGGTATATATATCTAAATGTTGGCTGTCAGAGGTCAGCTGTGAGCTGTCAGTCAGCACCAAAGAAGCCACGGGTCTACTATAGTGTGCTGATATAATTAGTTGGCTCAGAAAGTGTTAAGTTAAATAGCCTAAATAAATAAAAG
>CABEEJ010000394.1:71202-82993 GCA_901482245.1 Timema douglasi | reverse complement strand
ACCCGACCGAGATTCGAACCTCGATCTCCCCGTCCTCAGCAGTCGAGCTCAACACGACAAGCGCGTTAGCCAACTACGCCACCGAGGCGGTTTTTTTGTGTGTAAAAGAGCATTAAAGTTTGACTTTGTGTATAAAACCAATGTTACTAGATGACGACTCGAGTTTGTATCTTCTCAAGTAATTATATAGTAGTCTCAATTTCACCGTAGGTGAGTCATATGCATTCTAAATAAACGTAAACACCAAATATTTCAAATTTCAATTTTGGAGATAGAACACTTTCATTCTCGGCTGACGAAGTGTTTAAGGCGTCACTCTCACAATAGACTGGTTTGCCTGAATATATGGAAATTAGAGATCAAATTTTGATACAGTGTACTTAAGTTTTTCTCACTAAATGGCTTCACTTTATCCATATATGCAAATTTGGGTTATTTTTTTCTAAACTCTACCTAGCGTAAATATGCGTATATCGTTAACGGCACGGGCATACGATTTAAAAATCTACGGGATAAATTTTAAATAAAACAAACCCCCCACTTCGGCGGCCGCGTAGTCTAACGCGCTTATTCTCCCAGCAGACTTGACTGCCGATGACGGGGAGACAGAGGTTCGAATATCGGCTGGATCTAATTAGTTATTTTCCCTCAAAATGACTTTCAACTCTCCCTCCACGCAAATACGGGTACGCTTCCTTTACGTATATGTATAAATATATAAAGGGTACGCTTTATATATATATATATATAAATAAAGGGTACTTTTCCTCTATATATATATATGGGTACGCTTCCTCTATATATATATATATGGGTATGCTTCCTCTATATATATATATATGGGTATGCTTCCTCTATATATATATATATATATATATATATATATATATAAAGGGTACGCTTCCTTTATATATACATATAAAGGGTACGCTTCCTCTATATATATATATATAAAGGGTACGCTTCCTCTCTCTCTCTCTTTCTCTCTCTCTCTCTCTCTCTATATATATATATATATATATAAAGGGTACGCTTCCTCTATATATATAAAGGGTACGCTTCCTTTACGTATATATATATATATAAAGGGTACGCTTCCTTTACGTATATATATATATAAAGGGTACGTTTCTTTTACGTATATATATATATATATATATATATAAAGGGTACGCTTCCTTTACGTATATATATATAAAGGGTACGTTTCCTTTATATATATAAAGGGTACGTTTCCTTTATATATATAAAGGGTACGTTTCCTTTATATATATAAAGGGTACGTTTCCTTTACATATATATATATATATATACAGGAAGCGTACCCGTATTTGCGTGGAGGGAGAGTTGACAACTATCTTGAGGGAAAATAACAAATTAGATCCAGCTGATTATATATATATAATCGTTCTAATCCTTGAAATAATTATCTTAATAAAATACATACGCTCATAAATCGAACGGGAAAACGCAACGCAAAAAAAATATAGAAAGAGTGAAACTGGGATGGACCTGATAATTCTGTTATTTTCTAAAATGTTGTAAGATATAGTAGCATACAAAACCGTACCACTATGCGACGTCTGGTTTGAGCTGTATCCCTTACATAATTATGTTAAGCCCTATCCGCCGTTGGATTGGACGGGATCTTATGGGAGAAGGATATTAAAAGTTAAGAGATTATTAAATGTGAAAGAAACGTATAAAATAGTTTTATATACAGGCAAAGCTATAACAAGAGGTTTATTATCTTATACCCTAAACCTAACTTTAACATTTTTTAGTAGCTGGGAAAATTACCGTTTTATGTTTCAAGTTGCAAAAAAAAAAAAATTGTACGCTGCATCACTGACTTTTTGGCTCATCTTAAAATATAGATATTCGCTAAAAAAATAATATTCTTGGTTGCAGAAACATTGAGAACAGAGTAACATCTTTGTCCACTAATGAGCATGATAAATTTAATGTTTCAAAGACCTCAATATTTTATATATATATGCCAATCTCTCAGAAACTAGTGGTTTTATAAAAATAAATTTCAAATAAAACAGTTTTATTGTTATCAGTACTATTACCATACACATTTTATTTATCATCTCAAATATTAGCGTTGATATGATCAATATGGGGAAATTTCCACTTTTAGTAAAGTACCCTCAAACTCATTTTCATAGGGAAATAAGAAAATATAATTTTGTTCATGATGTTAAAAAAGTGCCCATATACGAGATTTAATAAAATCGTTTTAGTGGATTTCAATAAAACCGATTCTTTCTCTTTGTGCCCCCCAATAAGCTACCCTTAACTTAATTGTTATGTATATCTAGTTGCAAAAACCCCTCGGGGAGGGGGAGAGGGAGTAATTAATGAAAAAGGTGACCTGGAGGTCTAGGGGTAAGGTGTCAGACTTCTGTGCTGGCGGCCGAGGTTCAATCCTCGGTCCCGGCACAAATTTTATCTTATTACCAAACCCTTCCTTCACCTCTGACAAGACGTGTATTAATCACAACTTGTGAATGTGGGGAATGCCAGGCCTCCACCGTGGTTCGGATCCCACGTTAAACTGTAGGTCCTCCATTTCATCTCACGATCACCCTACCATTACACATTAGCGTAAGTGCGTATAACCCGAACGGGTAGTAAGAAGCGGTGCTAATAATAATAAAAATAATAATAATTAATGAAAACCCTAGATACGTTTTAATCCAATCAGTAAAATGGTTTCAGCTCTTTGCCTGGATACAGACAAACAGATCTAATAGCAAAATATTTTTTTGTTTGTTTCGTCAACATTTCTCAAACTCTAAAGTTCTATTTTTCAACGATCATAATATTTATTGCTCCAAAGTGTCAGTAGAAATGTTGAGTGTGTGTTTAAAAACACTTCAAAAGGAATGAGAATATAGAAAAAAATAAATTTATAGAACATAGAATTATTATTAGCACCGCGTCTTACTACCCGTTCGGGTTATACACACTTACGCTAATGTGTAATGGTAGGGTGATTGTGAGATGAGATAGAGAACCTACAGTATAACGTGGGATCCGAACCATGGTGGAGGCCTGTGCATTCCTCACATTCACAAGATGTCTTGTCAGAGGTCAAGGAAGGGTTTGGTAATCAGATATATCTGTGCCGGGACCGAGGATTGAACCCCGGACCCCAGCACAGAAGTCTGACACCTTACACCCTAGACTGCCAGGTCACCATATAGAACATAGAAAAGTCAGAATTAAACTTGAGTGTAGGATCTAAATTATTGTATATATTTATTGGAAAATATAATATATTATTTGGTATAAACATCCTAGATTGAAATACAATCAGATTATGTGTAAATAAAAATACTATAAAATAACTTATTTATGGTAAAACACCCATTTATACGCGACTATAATTATCCTGTGATACGCAAAATATGCTCGAATATTGTAATCGAATTATGCTAAAATTCCTAATTACATTTAATTATGCCTCTTGCTAGGCGTAATCCATGTTTAGGCGTATCTCTAAACTGTAAACTTCCATTGATACCGCAATTTACCACAGATTATAGACCAAACAGACTGCATCCACAGATCCACGCAGTGTTGCCAATGTTATCACAACCGTGACGTCGTAATGGTCCCCTTCATTTTACCTGGGGACAGTTAAACCCTTGAATAGTAAAACGAGATATCCACCAAACTGATAAACAATGAGAGTAAAATAAAACTTTAATCATCTTTTAATGAGCTGATGATATTTGATTTATTTAATTTTTACGGAAAGATAAGTGTATTTTGAATTGTAAATTTAAGAATCACGGTATTTTTCATTTTTTCTTTCCGTTGTATCAGGAAGATATTCTCTCCTCTTGTACATTTTTTGGAGTTAAATCCTGTTTATACTCCAAACAACTTCGATCTCCAACCTCACAAATTACATTTAATCACCTGGTGCAACGCAGTGCAGTGTTTTTTTTTATTGGTTTGTGCCTGTGTTTAATTAAACTGAGGATACTCGTTGGTACCTGATTGTGGGTACCCCGACCAATCATGACCTAGCTGGCCTTATTAGTGGTCAAATGGGGCTACGGAGACCTGGTTTAACGGCCACATGTCTGATGTTTACTATCGCAGATACTGGTTTTCATTAATCATTGTTTGACAATGTGTTGTTTTTTTTCAGATTGAAAAACAGTTTTAAACCACATGAATGTGTATAAAGCAGATATTGTGTTTTTTTTAAAAGGAAGAGGGGGGGAATAAAAAAGGTCATTTTATTCATATATAAAAAAATTGAGATTAAAGTTTAACATTTAATATCAATTGCTGTTTTGCTTGAATTTTTATTATTACTAAGGGAGAAATAAGGATGGATATTTGAATAAAATTTTGCTGACTTTGAGAAGGAATAAGTAAGTTTGTTTTAGAAGAAAATGGTCAACTTTAGTTTAGCTATTTAAGACCAGCTATGTGGCACCGGAAAGAGATTCTCTTTTAAAATGAACAGGTTTGACTTTTTTCTTATATAAAAATTATCTCTCTCAATTAAATTAAATAAGATTAATTTAATTGAAAGATATATCCATACTCCAATGATGGCTGCATATTTAACTTAAATTATATTAATCATATCTTTCAAATATATAAAGTAGAGTGTGTTTCTTTTACCTCTAATCAATATTTACATTAACTAGATGGTAACGTTTGAAAAAATATTTTACGAGGATATATATATATATATTTTTTGTTCAGTCACAATGCCAGTAAGAACGATGTGACGGACTAACTTGGGGGTCTTGTGGTAAAAGTACTAGCCTCAGGACCCAATGTTCGCCATTTAAAACCCAACCAGGGTCGACGGTTTTTTCTTGAGCAATTAAAATCCGTAGCACAGCTTCATTTTTAGAAGAATTATTACCATTATTATTATCATTATTATTATTATTATTATTATTAGCACCGCGTTTTACTACCCGTTCGGGTTGTACGCATCTTACGCTAATGTGTAATGGTAGGGTGATTGTGGGATGAAATGAAGGACCTACAGTTTAACGTGGAATCCGAACCACGGTGGAGGCATGGCATTCCCCACATTCACAATTTTTAGGAGAATTAAAACCGTCGATCCTGTGTCAAGTGTGGAGTTTTTTTTTAACATGGAAGGTATGTGAATATATATTTTTGCCGGCAATAATGGTAGGCCCTTTCTATATAGCTCATAGAAATTCTCGTATGCTGATAAAAAAAAAACAGTTACTGTTCCAAACCACCAGTTCAGATATTGCAGGTTGAATATTCCGAATAAATAAGATGAGATGTACAGTACAGCCTCATTAAGCCCAATCTTCCAATCCAAATAAATCACACCAAGAGTCCAATTCGCGTCAGAAACAACTCCCCTTTACCTCATTACCACCTTTGCCACCACGGGAGCCCCTGGGTATGCTGGTCTAAGTTTATGACGAGATTATATTATAACTCCAGAAGCGGATTATGGGTGGAAATAGACGGACGAAATTAAATCAATTCACAAGAAAAGAAAACCTTCCCAAAAATTACATAGTAAAACCTCGTAAGCAATTTCAAAGAACATTTCAATAACTACGAACCATCATTCACAACTACTTAAATGATACTTAAAATGTCAACCTACCATTATTCCAAGGAAACAATACAAAACATCCTTCTCATTCCAAAGACACAATGCTCTAATTCATAATCACCAACTAAGAAAATCATAGACTAATATTTTTTTATTTTATTTTTTGCTGCCTCGTCTCACTCAACGGTTCAACTTCATTATATTCACCCAAGTACCACGAAGAGTGCCAATTTCTACGAGCGTATTTAGCAGCGTTTCTGCCGCGTACGATCGCCCGTCCTCATGACTAGCCGCGACGTTTTCTAGCAGCGCTGCCAGTGTAGAGACATTAAATTAAATGATCCTGTCTCCACAGGAAGTATTATTATTATTATTATTATTATTAGCACCGCGTCTTACTACCAGTTCAGGTTATACGCACTTACGCTAATGTGTAACGGTAGGGTGATTGTGAAATGAAATGGAGGCCCTACAGTTTAACGTGGAATCCGAACCACGGTGGAGGCCTGGCATTCCCCACATTCACAAGGTGTCTTGGTCGTCTTACTAACCGTTCAAGTTACACACCTATTTACTAAATACGATAATCTGTTAGGAATGAGAAAGGTAATATTTAGAGGAAGTTTACTTGAATCTTCATGGAGTGAGAGTGCAAAACTATTTTGGAAACAAAACAGCTCTTAGATGCACCCAACTGAAATACAAACCTGGTTCTACCCTTCATCGGCAATCCAGTCTATTTGCGAGGGTGACGTCCAAGACCGTGCGCCCACCAAAGTGGGACAAGTTAAATTCACTGATAAGACATGATCCGTGATATCTCAACGTCTCCGCTAATATATAAACTCCCTCGAGTGCACCTGGTACAGATTGAACCACGGTCCCCTTGGGGTCAGACAGAGAACCCACCACACTATCTCGGGCCCCTGACAAAGCAAGCTCAGTCTTCAAAGCCCTTGTCGTGAGCCATACTGTACCTATGCGGTTTCGTTCACGCTAAGGAACCAATTACATTCTGGCTGGTCACAGCACTGACCATAAATCAACTGTCGGTAGCCGCAGAGCACTATGGGAGTTCACCATTCTAAATTGCCTCCCACCCCTTCTACCACCCCCTCATGTCTATAATGTAACCGAGGGATGAAGCCCTGGCACCTCTCTTGATGACAGTAGGTCCCAGGTGCCAACGAACAAATGGTATATCTTTAGTTAGAGCCAACTCATTTAATACCAATCCGAGTCTATCCATTCTTACACTAAGTGTTAGGGAATAAGGAATAAGGTATAACCTACCTCGGTGGCACAGTTAGCTAAAGAGCTGGTTTCGTGTTGAGGTAAACTACCGAGGACGGGGAGATCAAGGTTCGAATCTCACTCGAGTAAACGGGGGTTGATTTTTCCTAAATTGTTTTCCGCTCCTCCCCCATGAAAATGTGGAATCCCTTCCTCTATATTCAACCTTCCAAATTCCTAATCCATTAGCGTATAACCCGAATGGGTAGTAAGGCACGGTGCTAATTATTAATAAGGTAAAATTGAGAAGAAATGAACCCACATAAAAATAATCCACCTCAGTATAAATGACCGGGATTCGAACTCAGATATTCTTGTCACTGGTGATCTAGTACAATGGTGTTTCAACCTGGGGTACGTATACCCCGGAGGCTAGGTGAAGACATCTTAGTATGTACGTCAAATTAAAATAAATACATATGTACATATATTTCTCATGTTCACGTATTTACGTTTTATTTAGCGAATTTTAAAAATATAAAGCTTAAAGAAAAATTATGCATTTTTAAATAATTCTAAAAAAAATTGTTTGAAACTTCACATAACTATTATTTTTATCTTGAAGTAATTTTTTTGTACACTTTTTATTTTATATAAATTATCTACAATTTCTTGTAAATGTGAGGAATGCCAGGCCTCCACCGTGGTTCAGATTCCACGTTAAACTGTAGGTCCTTCATTTCATCTTACAATCACCCTACCATTTTTCACATTAGTGTAAGTGCGTATAACCCGAATGGGTAGTAAGACGCGGTGCTAATAATAATAATAATAATAATAATAATATCTACAATTCAGGATATTTGGTTTAGTAATGGAAATGTTCTGTAGGAGTCTTCCTGCCAGGATGTAGATTAAAAATGTCCGTGGTAGTATATGCTATTTTATCTAGAATAGGAAACAAAAAAAGGTTTTTGAAAAGCAAGTGTAATTACTTCAAGGAGCAAATATTATAGGTAGTGTATAGACTCGTCAGAGGAAGATTGGGTGTTGTCAGTGGACATACAAGAGCCCTCTCAGGGTAATCTGCTCATTTTCCTCCATTTATATCTATTACGTACATTAACTATTAGGGTGACCTGGTCATCTAGGGGACAGGTGTCGGACTTCTGTGATGGCGGCCGGGGTTCAATCCCCGGTCCCGGCACAGATTTATCTGATTACCAAACCCTTCCTTCACCTCTGACAAGACATATTGTGAATGTGGGGAATGCCAGGCCTCCACCGTGGTTCGGATTCCACGATAAACTGTAGGTCCTCTATTTCATCTCACAATCACCCTACCATTACACGTTAGCGTAAGTGCGTATAACCCTAACGGGTAGTAAGACGTGGTGCTAATAATAATAATAATAATAATAATATTACGTACATTAATTGTTTTATAGGTATGATAGTGATTTGAGTGCGTCAAGCCAAGATTCAACCCACGTCTCCAAATAGCTTCGAAACCTCCAGGAAAACAACGTTGTTTAAAAAAAATTAATTTGGGTTATACGCTAATTTGTTAGGGATGAGTAAAATCTAATTTAGAGCAAATATTCTTGAATTTGAGTGGAGGGAGAGTGGAAAACTAATTTGTAAATATCACTTTCAGCACACCCGACTGAGATTCGAACTTGGATCCCCCCCTGTCATTGGCAGTCTAGTCTACCACAAGAGTAGCGCGTTAGACCACACGCGGACCACCAGAGTGGGGCTTAAAAACTTTTCTTTTACATAATTTTGGATGTAATTTATTTTATATGTAGATTATAAAATACTTATAGCTTGCATTACGCACCAACAGTTTTGGTGGTACAAAGTTGAAGATAAATTATATCTGTGAGTATGTGAGACATCAAATGTGTTGAACAGAATTTATCTATTCCAGAATAGGTCTACACATTAGGCCACTTGCCCCTTGATGTAAATTAATATTAATATTTAGCACCGCGTCTTACTACCCATTAGGGCTATACGCTTTAAGTACTAATTACTCTAATGGATTAGGAATTGGGAATGTTGAATTAGAGGAAGTGAACCCGCATTTACGTGGAGGGAGAGTGGAAAACCATTTAGGAAAAACCATCCCCCTAGTTCACCCGATCGAGATTCGAACCTCGATCTCCCCGTCCTCAGCAGTCGAGCTCAACACGACAAGCGCGTTAGCTGACTACGCCACCGAGGCGGGTTTGATGTAAATAAACTGAAGATAAACAACAGTTTATTTGGCTTCATCCAACAGCCCTTTCAATTGTTTTTTCTTTGCTTGAGCTAAGAGTAGAAATGAGTAGAGCATAATTCACACGTTGGCAAAAATTGAGAACAAAACCTGCTTCTGGGGCGCAGAAATTCACACCTTGGCAAAAAAAAAAAAGTACGTAAACCCATAATGCTCTGCAACGCTAACTTAAAAACGGTTGATTAATCAATATACTTAACTCTTTAGTATGCAAACAAATCTTTTAAATTTTTTGTCAAGATGAATGTTTTAAACCCACTTCGTTGGCCGGATTGTCTAACGCGCTACTCTCGTGTTAAACTGGCTTGAAGAAGAGAGGATGACCAGGGCTCAAATCTCGGTCTGGTGTACTGAGAGAGGTTCATATATATAAAAAAAAGATCCCACTCTCATTCCACTTAAGTGCTGGTAGATTACCTTTCAATGGTTCCTTCTTCATTACTATCCAGTAGGAGTAATTATATTACTATAAAGCCACATGGCTGACTCACTGACATTAATTTCTACCCACTTCCTAATGAGCTAGAAACTAGAAATTTGGCAAACTTATAGCTTCTAGCCTGTAACCAATTCCAAAAGGTTAAAAAAAATGAAATTCTAAACCCCGAAATAAATTCAAAATGGTGAAGCAACTTTAAAGTCGGCGCAGACATTTGGCGGTATCTTGCGGCTAAACGGTAATACCTATAAAAAAACAGCTCTGGAATTACATTAGTTTACATCCACTTGCAAAGAAAACCCATCGGGGGTTTGGGGGTGGAGCCCCCAACGAGCAAAGCGAATATTTCCCTCACAAAGGAACATAACCTGAATAAGTGCTAAAAATAATTCTTATGAAATAAAAACTGAAGAGTTATTATTTTGAATTAATAATTTTGTAGTAGTTATTAGGAACACTAAGCCATGTAACACTCTGATTTGTGATATGGTAGGAAGAGAATCATTTTAGGTGACATCGGCACTCTATAGTGTTACAACATATGCCATGTATGTGAGAGAATATTGATGACGTAAAAACCAGAGAATGACAACGCTGTCTCTAAATAGTAACTACTCATTTCCCTCAGATATAATATTCATCGTATAAAATATGGTCACGTTCTGTTACAATTTGTTATCTCTAAAATAGGAGCTCTTTTACGGACATATACTTCCCTTTCCCATAAAAAAAAAAAAAAACACTCCACCGTCCAGCGAATGAAATTACCATATTTTGCTCGTTTGATATTATATACTTGTTCAAATCCTAAAGTTAAACAATTCGATTCATCGGAATGAAATGAATAGCTATGTATATATAAATCTATCTATTTGTTTGTTTGCCAATCTATTGATACAGTTATTTATCTGTCCGGCCATCTATCTACGTGCACCTATGTTTACTCACTGTGGAGGTTTCATACGCATGCGCCAGTCTTTTATAAACTCAAAACCCCACAGATTCTACCCAAGCAGTGTTACAAAGAGGATTACACATTTGCCACGCGATATTTCGAACATATTGTACTCTGAGCCAATATCAATACGGATTGGACCTTGTATATTTAGAGAAGGGGTTGGACTAAATAGCACCGGTGCTTCGTACCTGATTAACTGCTTCACCAAATTACCATACACCTCAAGATAAATCGGGAATCAACGGTTTGGACGAGTGCCTTTAAAAGGATTATCACCGAACATTTTAATTGCAGTGGACACTAAATCAATAGTAAGCGTATTTGATATTTCTGATATTTCTGATGGAGCAGAGATATAAAGAGCCCCCTTCGGTGGATAAATTGTATAAGGTGTCACTAATTCAATAGATTGGACTACCAATGTTTGGAAGGATAAAGGTTCGAATCACAGTTGGGTGTAATGAGGGTGGGTTTTTTTTTCTAAATAGTTTTCAAATTTCCCTCTACGCTAATGTGAGTATGCTTCCTCTAAATTAAACCTTACTCGTCCTGACAAACAATAGTAATTACTACTAGGCTTACATTTGTATATATAGCTCGAATGGGTAGTAAAACAGGGTACAAAATACATATGTCAATTTAATGATTTTAATTTTATATTAATTGAAAATTCATGTTTTATAATCATCTTTAACTGGAGGATTCAAAATATTTAGCGTAAATGCAATTTAATAGATGCTTTGATGGGTTTAAGTTAGATTTAATGAAGCAGTATCCAAGCCATGGTTTATTATGTAGCTATAATTTTAAGACCAGCTCATCAGCAGGGATGGGGATTAAATACCAATATTATTATATCATCGGGCTTCCTAATAATATGGAGGTAAGGGTTCTAAGCCCGTCCAGATGGTTTTTCTAGTCTTACCGCCCGTAAAAGTTATACTCTTGTGAGATAACTACTTTAATGGAGTAGGGATAAGGATTGAAGCATTTTAGAGATAATATACGAACATTCATGTGAAAGGAAAGTGGGTAGTGATTTTAGGATTATTATTTCACCTCGTTTTACTACTTGTTCGGGTTATATGCACTTAACGCTAATGTATAATGGTACGGTGACTGTGAGATGAAATGGAGGACCTACAGTTTAACGTGGAATCCGAACCACGGTGGAGGCCTGGTATTCCCCACATTCACAAGCTGTCATTAATACACGTCTTGTCAGAGGTGAAGGAAGGGTTTGGGTAATCAGATAAATCTTTGCCGAGACAGAGGATTGAACCCCGG
>CABEEJ010000394.1:60446-70892 GCA_901482245.1 Timema douglasi | reverse complement strand
GACCTGGCGGTCTAGGGGTAAGGTGTCAGACTTCTGTGCTGGCGGCCGGGGTTCAATCCTCGGTACCTGCACAGATTTATCTGATTGCCAAACCCTTCCTTCACCTCTGACAAGACATCTTGTGAATGTGTGGAATGCCAGGCCTCCACCGTGGTTCGGATTCCACGTTAAACTGTAGGTCCTCCATTTCATCTCACAACCACCCTACCATTACACATTAGCGTAAGTGCGTATAACCCGAACGGGTAGTAAGACGCGGTGCTAGTAATAATAATAATTATAATAATACATTTATCCTCCACACTCAATTTAACATAATTTAATTATATGCGTCCCGTAACGGTTGTATGACGTAGTGGAAATATACAATATATAATATAATACTAAATCTACATTTATATCTTTTAAATGTACCTTAAAAATTTCTGTATTAAAATTAAAGTTAAATATTAACTTTAAAAAATGATAAGTTAGCTTCACAGAAACTTATGTGTACAGTACTTTTTTTTTTCACGCCACGTCTTACTACCCATTCGGGCTAAAGGCTTATGTAATAACTATGCTAACGGTTTTAGGGATTAGTAAGGTTATATTTAGTGGAAGTTTACCTGCATTTGCATAGAGGTAGAATGAAAAACCAGGTCAGGAAAACTACCCTCAGTATACCCAACATGGATTCGAACCTCAATCTCCTCATTAATGGTAGTCTAGTCTAACATGAGAGTAGTGCGTTAGACCAGGCGCCACCTGAGTGGGTCTAAATATTTAATTATAATTTGATTTTATCTTTCGGACAACCAATATTTTTTCTAGATTCCAACTGTTTACAAACCTAATATTCTAATAGAATCGTAAAACTAATTTTCTTTTTTTTTCCACCCACCCTTTAGGGGAAACCCTTTTTTGTATTATTTTATACAACATCTGTAAATTAAAAAGGGTAGAATCCGGTCAGCTGTGTTGCCCTGCTAGGTAAATGAAACAACTCCCATATGGGGGGCATTATATAACATTCGTGTGTGGGACCCACATGTTCAAAAGTTATACGCCGTAATATCCCAGGACATAGCAAGAGGTGTCAACATAACGCGGAGTTATCGTTCGGGCCGCCATAATGTAGTATATACGCTACTCCGGTTTGGAGGGAGCGGGGAGGGAGAAAGGAAATGGAAGGATAGGGGTAGTAATTTGTTTTACGAACATATATTCTGAAATACATAGTGTTATATTTTTTTCTTATTTAGAATTTTAGAAAAATAAAAATTAATATTTTTGAACATCTCGTGACTAATATATCAAGCTAAATCCACTTGTTGATTGCTTTTTACTTTCTAGTGACTCTTCAGAGAAATACATTATTTTTATCATACAAAAAAAAAATAGAATTTGATATTTTAATGGATGCAGGCTTTTGAGATGCCATTCTTTGGTACAGATAAAACTGGTTTCCTCATTAATACGGAACTATCTTCTGCATTACTTCATTGAAAGAAAGATCGAGGGAAAGAGGAACTTAGGAAGGAGGAGGGTTCAAATATTGGATAACTTGAAGGAAAGAAGAAAATTCTGGGAGCCGAAAGAGGACAGGGCGCTTTGGTGGTCTAAGTTCACCGACAAAAGGAATTGTCTGTCGTGCGACAGAACACCTAATAATAATAGGCGTTTGCTGATCCACTGAACCCAAAAAATTGGTTTTCGTGATGCAGTCCGTATCTCAGTCTAGAGCCTAAACCATTTTAGCGGCATTTATAAAGCTTTGCATATAGGGCTTTCATAAAATTTCCCTGGAGGATTTTTTTTGTGATTAGTTATCTAACCCTAAAATTTATTACGGACGAAATTAGAAAAGAAGAGCTATTATCTGGAAATACGGCTCTAAATCTTTGAATAGAATTCTTATCTAGATATTTCATTTAAAAAATATATTTGAAATAACCCGCCACGGTGGCATAGTTGGCTAACGCGCTTGTCGTGTTGAGCTCGACTGCTGAGGACGGGGAGATCGAGGTTCGAATCTCGGTCGGGTGAACTGGGGGTGGTTTTTCCTAAATGGTTTTCCACTTTCTCTCCACGCAAATGCGGGTTCACTTCCTCTAATTCAACCTCCCCAATTCCTAATCCATTAGAGTAATTAGTACTTAAATCGTATAACCCGAACGGGTAGTAAGACGCGGAGCTAAAAGAATAAATAAAAAAAATTGAAGTATTTAACTTGCATTTTATGAACTGACAGATTATATCAGCACACGACTTACACACTTACCTTAATCTAGAACTAACATAACATCCAGACCAAGGCCGTTAATTCAATTTAAGATAAATTAGAGATGTGTCCGCCAAATTTACCCCGTCCTAAATAAATTTTGATTATACAAATGGCAGATGCGGTCAAAAGGAGCAAAAGTATTTTACAGTTTTTGTAGCGTTACATTTTTTGGTCAAAATATATCAAATATTTCTCCAGTAGCAACATAGAGTTTAGTTTTCTGCACGTGCTAATATCAACAGATCTTGAATATCTGTCAAGGGTGTCCTGGAATTTTGTCAAAGCTTTTTAAATAAAGATAAAAAGTTTTGACAAAACTCCAGGACACCCTTGACAGATATTCAAGATCTGTTGATATTAGGCAAAAAAAAAAACTCTTTAAGTTGCTCCTGGAGAATTATTTGATTTATTTTGACCAAAAAAATGTAATGCTATAACAACTGTAAAATTACTTGCGCTCCCTTCTGTCGCAACTTAAATCACGTGGAACTAACGTATTAAAAATATTATGTCCAAAAGTGCCAATAAATTAAATTTTCATCAATCAATTACCATTCAATAAAATGAATAAAAAATATTAACTAAAAAAATTCTTGGTTTCAGTATTGCTTAGTTTTTAAATGAATTGGACTTAATTTAGTTATTTAATTTTTACATGAAAACAAGATAAATTTAAAGTTTGTTTTAGTCGTAATAAGGTAAAAATAAAAATCATTCTCAATGGTATCCACTAAGTATCAAACCACAATAGGGTATAGGTCCCTTTGTTGATGTAACTGTTTGAAGCTAATGTAGCACGTGTAGTCAAATAGATGAAGCTCTAAAAATACACATGAGATCAAAGTAAAATATAGCTTTTGAACTATAAAAAAAAATCCAAACAAACAAAATCTACAAAGGAAACAAAAAACTTTTACAAATTCCGCTACTTTTTAAATATTTTGATTCATTATTTGGAAAAAAAGGTTTATTAGGTTTACTCCATCCATTGAGTACTTATTATGAAAAAAAAACCCTGTTTACTCTCGAGTAAATTCAAGAGTTACCAATAATACCAATTTTGTTGAACCATTTCAATAAAAGACATCCTAAATCAATCCAATATTACTCTTACAATCCTCATATGTAACATATATGTGGCGTCAATATGTGCATCCAGCCGTAGGTGACCTGGCAGTCTAGGGGTAAGGTGTCAAAACTTCTGTGCTGGCGGCCGGGGTTCAATCCTCGGTCCCGGCATAGATTTATCTGATTACCAAACCCTTCCTTTGCCTCCGACAAGACATCTTGTGAATGTGAAGAATGCCAGGCCTCCACCGTGGTTCGGATCCCACGTTTAAACTGTAGGTCCTCCATTTCATCTCACAATCACCCTACCATTACACATTAGCGTAAGTGCGTATAACCAGAACGGGTAGTAAGCGCGGTGCTAATAATAATAGTGCATCCAGACGGATCTCCCTTTCAGATTCCTTAGAGCATGGATGTGCGCATTTTTCAGACTAGTTTGCCACTTGTAGGACTATCATAATTTTTAACTTATATAGTTTTCAACCTCTCATTTTTTTTACTAGGCCTATTATTGTTAATTTTAACACCGCACCTTACTAAGGTTATGTTTGTAGAAAGTATACCCACATTTGTGTGGAGGGAGATTAGACAAATTAAAAAAAAACTACACTCAGTATACCCGAACGAGATTCGAAACTCGGATCTCCTCGTCATCGGCAGTCTATTATACTGCGTGAGTAGCGCGTTAGACCGTGTGGCCACCGAAGATGGTAATACAAATATTGAAAGTAACACCTTATGAGCTGTATAGATATTAAATAGTTTAAAATAATATGGCAAAAGTTTTATTTCATAATTACTTCAACTTTGTCGGCGCGCCACGATAGTCACATTCGTGTACCACACATGCCATCCTTGCCATACAAAGTTGAAAAATTAAAAATTGCAAATTCAAAATGAATGAAACATACAAATTAAGTTGTAGACAGCTAAAATCGAAATTTGTGTTCCCCATATATCAAACAGATACATAATTTTTACCGTTTGCTAAAGAATTTATTTGAAGTCAAGGCCTTCATAATTTTATTCGAGATGCTTTGAGATTCCTACGAATCTCGAATACCAAGAGATTTAAAAAATATCGAAGGTTCGAGCGTCACAACTTTACTTTTATAACTTTAAACCAGGATTCTTTTACATCCCTCTGAGAGATGTGTATTTTACACAAAAAAAAAGTGTTTCAAGTCCTATTAAAAGCACGCATAATTTCTTTTTATCCTCCAAACAAATAAAATGCAAAATAACATTATAGTAAAAAACATTTTTTTTATTCACCGTTGCATAAATCACACCGTCGAATACTTTTAAGACTTAACACGAAATTCCTTAGCATTGAACTGAAAGGGAGGAATTACATGATATTTCTTCTCCCCTTACGTCGCTTCGCCTTTTGTTTGTAGTCCCCTCTTTCCCCTACTTTGCATTTCATCTGAACGTGGAAGGATTAAAATTAAAGTGGGAAAGGAGGAATTGTGAAAGAGATAGAGCTAAAGAGATAGAGAGAGAGAGAGAAAGGTTATTCAAATTGATATTTGCATATCATCTGGATCTTTCTATGCGCATACACTTATGGAAATTCTTACTTGAAGTAGGGTTCACGTTGTGAGGGTTCACCGTATGTCTATTTCAAGGTTAACCCCCTACAAGTCGTTACGATGCCTTTATCAATCGTATGCCCGTTTATTCACCAGCAATTAGCGCAGCTACGCCATTTAAGGTGAACCCCTTGAACTAACCAACAATAAGTTTGTCTGCTAGTATAGAACGAAATATAACCCCCCGCACCCCCCAGAAACACTAAGATATACAGAGTGTTCGTGAATTAAACAACCAAACTTTTCCAAGTGCTAAGGGATCGCAAAACTAACTCAAAATGTCCTTTGTATTATTATTATTATTATTATTATTATTAGCACCGCGTCTTACTACCCGTTCGGGTTATACGCACTTACGCTAATGTGTAATGGTAGGGTGATTGTGATATGAAATGAAGGACCTACAGTTTAACGTGGAATCCGAACCACGGTGGAGGCCTGGCATTCCCCACATTCACAAGATGTCTTGTCAGAGGTGAAGGAAGGGTTTGGTAATCAGATAAATCTTTGCCGGGACCGAGGATTGAACCCCGGCCACCAGCACAGGAGTCTGACACCTTACTCCTAGACCACCAGGTCACCGATAGGTGCGTCGGGTCGCGGGCAGTCGGATGGCGCCCCCCGGCGAGGGGGCGCGACCGATACACCCGTCTTTGAAAACCGTCTGACCCAGGTGACTCGGTCCTTTGTAGATTAGCTTGTTTTCGCTTCCTCCTCGAGCAACAAAACCAAACAATTTTTTTAAAATGTATTAAATAAAATAGTTTATATTTTTATAATATATTGTGTTCAAAATGGACTCCAACCTGTGGATAAGCCTCGCACAGCTTTCATATCAATTTTTTTTAATACAATATTTTACAATTTATTTAATGTGTTTAACTAAAGTGGTTTCTCGATAGCATCTGATGTTTCATACCAGATTCCTCTTGAACTAAGCAAAATTTAGTAACAAATTAAGGATCATAGTAATGATAATTTAATGTTGAACAACTTTTATTTAAAAGTTTTTTTTGATAAACACAATAAAACTAAGAGATTTTTCACTTTTTATACATAAAAGCGTTTTTTCATTCAAATGTTTTGCCGTTTGCCCGAAAAGCGTAAACGAAATAATTTCCAAAGGAGAATGAATTGGTTTTACGATCCCCTAAAACTTCCAAAAGTATAGCTGTTTAATCCGGGAATATCCTATACACATACACACACCACCCAGACCCACTGCCATTAATCCATCACTGAAATAGGAAACTAACATTTAACCAATTATACATTTTTCGGACATGCAGGGAATCGAAACCAAGAGCATACATAGTAGGTATACACGCTATCGACTGAGCTAAGGTGTCGGTTAACAATTATAATAATTTAACTATTATATAAGTTTAAGTTTATTTTTATGTCATAACAAAAAAAATAATCCCATATTTCAAAATCAAAATTTGGATCACAAATCACAGTGACGCCAAGCTGAATTAATTGATAGTATTATTCACACAAAAAACGGGTTTTTTATTCACCCCTAGAATAAATTAATATACATTTTCTATTAAAAAATTCCTAATTTATGAAAAGTACTTATATAGGAAACTTTTAGGACCTTTGCCAAACCCTTCCTTCACCTCTGACAAGACATCTTGTGAATGAGGGGAATGCCAGGCCTCCATCGTGGTTCGGATCCCACGTTAAACTGTAGGTCCTCCCATTTCATCTCACAATCACCCTACCATTACACATTAGCGTAAGTACGTATAATCCGAATGGGTAGTAAGACGCAGTGCTAATAATAATACTAATAATAATAAAAAATGTATCTTGTTTAACTGACCAAAGAAGTTTTACCATTCAATTTAAGTAATTAAAATATCCAAGTACATTCCTTATATAATAAATTCAAATTTATCCTTTCTCTAACCAAGATGAATTTTACTGAGATTCTTGAATCATAGCTTTTTTTAAAAAATCAACATAGAATCTTGAATATCATTAATGATTTGTAAATATACGTTCGTATTCATAGTTATCAAATAAAGAACTTTTTTTGTAAAAAAAAAATCTTTTAAACTTAAAAGAGGTTATAGTTTACACCTGCCTAGGTTGTTGTTTAAAATATCCTCAGAACCGTTTAGGTAGCCACGTGGTCTAACAAGCTACTTTCTCAGATTAGACTGCCGATAACGGGGAGACCGAGGTTCGAATCTCGGTCAAGTGTACAAAAAAAGGGTTTCCCCAAAATGTTTTTTCCGAATTGGTTTATAACTCCCCACCCACACAAATTTGAGTACACTTCCTATAAATATAGTTTTCCTAATCCCTAAAACCCATATAACATTATTGGTAAATAAGCGTATAACCCGAACGGGTAGTAAGACGCGTGGTTAAAAAAGCCCCTATTTTACTAGCGTCGATTATACCAAAACTTAAAGGTGGATGGAAGGGGACGCAAGGAAGAGCCAGTGTTTTGGCAATTCTTATGGAAAAATAAATAGATTATTACTCAAGTGAAAACAAATCACATCTTCACACGGTAACCTCAAAATTTCTTGAATATCTGTCAAAGATATTCCGGATTTTAATGACAACTTTTTCTCTTTATTTAAAAAGGATTTTTTTTAGATAATGCCACTATGCTCATGACAAAATGTTAAAAAACTGTTGATATCACCGTATGAAGGAAATTAAAATTATGTTTCTGGCGGTCTAGGGGTAAGGTGTCAAGACTTCTATGCTGGCGGCCGGGGTTCAATCCTCGGTCCCAGCACAGATTTATCTGATTACCAACCCCTTCCTTCACCTCTGACAAGACATCATGTGAATGTGGGGAATGCCCAGGCCTCCACCGTGGTTCGGATTCCACGTTAAACTGTAGGTCCTCCATTTCATCTCACAAATCACCCTACCATTACACATTAGCGTAAGTGCGTATAGCCCGAACGGGTAGTAAGACGCGGTTCTAATAATAATAATATGTTTATACTAGAGCAATGTTTTATTTATTTTGACAAAAAAAACGTTTTGCCATAAAAACTGTAGAGACGCCACTGTTATTTCCTTGTGTACCCTTACATCCCACTTTAAGGGCTTCACCAAATAACAATTTTTCAAACTATTATGTTGCCGTGCTAGACAGCAGTAAATGTGAGGGAGGAATTCCAAGAGTACGATTTATGAATATTTAAATCAACGCTTTTAGTATTCAAGCCTCCACTCTCTCGGGTCAAATCAAGATAAAGGACGTTTTGCTCGTTGATAGGATATGCGAAACTTGATAATAAGGGAAACCTGACTGCCACTTTATTATATATATATATATAGGGGTCTTAGATACCACTTAAAATACATTGGAACAAATGGTTTGTGAGAAGGATTTTCTGTTGAACCCCTTAAAAGATAATATACATAATTAGTGGTTATTTTCAGAAACAGTAGTTGATATTTGAATTCAAATCTCGATTATCTCTAAGCACAAACATTCTTGACATGACAACACTATTTTTTTTATATATATTTAAGAAGCATAAAACATTTTTTTAACCTATTCTGGTGGTAAAATGGTCTAAGGTGTCACTCTTGTAAAATACTAAAGTGCCAATGATGGGAAGATAAAGATTCGAATCCCGTTCGGTTGTACTTAAGGTGATTTTTCCTTAATTGTTTTCCATTCTACTTCCACGAAAATGTGAGTACACTTTCTCTAAATACAAACTTGATCATCCATAACACAGCTTAGTCAGTACATAAAAGAGTGTAGCCTGAAGGGGTAGTAAGACATGGTGATTAATAAACGAACCAAAAAAACGTTCACCTGCATCAGTGAGGAAAACATTTTTGTAAAAAAAAAAAAGGGTGTAAATATTTTAGTGGTTAATTAAAGAGTGTTGATTTATCACTCATTACTAATTACTATGAATGATTACTCGATTGATTAATTTTTAATCCACATAGATGGATACTCTGTTTGTACATCAAACTCATATAGTCTAGTCTTTCGGTGATGGGGAGGTTTGGGGTTTGATTCTCTAACATTAAACTCTTATTAATAAATAAAATTGTTAATCATAATATTGACTCATAGCTTTTATATATTTAGTTTAAACTATTATTAGAAAATAACCATCCACTAACACTCATTTTATAAATTTAAAACAATCGAGGGGTGACCTGGCGGTCTAGGGGTAAGGTGTCAGACTTCTGTGCTGGCCGCCGGGGTTCAATCCTTGGTCCCGGCACAGATTTATCTGACTACCAAACCCTTCTTTCACCTCTGACAAGACATCTTGTGAATGTGGGGAATGCCAGGCCTCCGCCGTGGTTCGGATTCCATGTTAAACTGTAGGTCCTTCATTTCATCTCACAATCACACTATCATTACATATTAGCGTAAGTGCGTATAACCCGAACGGGTAGTAAGACGTGGTGCTAATAATAATAAAACAATCGAAACTTAAAAAAATTATAATTATATCCATTACCATTATCATTAATATGGATATAAATGATGTGATTTTTCTATAGATGTTATTTGTGGTAATGAGAGTTTTATCCTAAATGGTTTTTCAATCCATTTTCATGAAAATAAGGGTTTATTTTGTCCTGCCTCACCCCTAACAAATGAGCCTGGTTTTAAAAAGCGTATAATCCAGTTAGCAAGTAAAACGGAGCGTAAAAAGTATAAGATTATTTACTATACTTAAATATAAGCTTACACTGGCATTTCACCACACATTCACAAGTTGTGATTAATACACGTCTTGTCAGAGGTGAAGGAAGGGTTTGGGCAATTAGATAAATCTGTGCCGGGACCGAGGATTGAACCCCGGACCTTCAGCACAGAAGTGCGACATCTTACCCCTAGACCGCCAGGGTACCTAGTTTTTAACTAATTAATTAATTAATTAAAAGAAAAACTAATCAAAATTTTAAATTTCAGAAATTGTGTTTTTTCCTGTACAGGGGCTACCAATTTTTAAAATGTCATAACTCTGCGTGAGGTAGAGCTTTCTTAGTGCTCGTAACATACAAACAAGCTCTTAATTTATAAGCTATACCATAGTGGAATAATGTGAGGAAAGCTTGCTATTTTGAATGGTAAATTAAGGGTTCCTCTCCGTGAAATTACCTTTTGGTGGTTATTATCATTATGTGTAAGATTCAGACAAATACATTTTGATGTACTTATTTTACAAACTAAATACCAACAGTAATTTATAGCCAATACAGGTTCATACAAAACTACCTTAACATTATATAATATGTTTGCATATTCAATTAATAAATATTTGAATATTTTATTGAATCCGACAAAATGTAGCGTAGCAGATTCATTAAGGTGTGGTGAAAAAGAACGTTAATTAAGGTAAGTATTTTTCTAAGATTTTATACAACAAACTTTTTTTTCCCTAAATAAATAAAACTTTGTCTTGGTGATTAATTTTCTACCCATAGTATTTACTGATCTACTGAATAAATATTTCTACTATTTTTCTTCCAAAAATGGTTTATCATATGAAAACT
>CABEEJ010000394.1:32257-60054 GCA_901482245.1 Timema douglasi | reverse complement strand
GGGGGGGGGGGGGAGACAAAGGACCACTACAACCAATGGGCTCCACGAGAACCGGCCCTCAGCCGTGTTCGTCCCTACTGGCCCTTTGTGGATTCAAATTACCGGGAGTTCACACACGTTCGTCACAACTATATAACGTTAGAGTCTTAGGGGTTACGTTGGGTCAGCGGTTATAACAATAAACCAGACAGGAGATGGGGAGGGATGGGGTGAGGGGTGGGGGGTAGAAGCGTGCTTTGGGCTTTGTGCCTTTGTGCGCGCGCGTGTGTGTGTGTTGGCTTGCTTTCTCATACTAACACGGGGTATTCTCTTGTAATGGGAAGGTAAATTCTAGTCGAGGGTCTTAATGAGACGTCGAGTTTCTAAAGCGACCATCTCCACTTTATGTATAGTACGTCTTAACGACGTAGGATGCATCTTAATTTAATGTTCTTCAGGGGACACACAGAAAGATTTTCCTCTCTTCTCTGTGTTTCTGTAACCGTGTGTACTACCCGGCTAGATGGTCACATGGTCTAAGGCGTCACTATCGCAATATACTAGACTACAGATGACGGGAAGTTCAGGGTGTATGTATGTATGTATGTATTTATTTATTTAAGTTTTTAACGCCCACTTTTTGAACCAACTGATTATATCATCACGCGAAAATTTCTATGAGCAAGAGCGAAAGGATCTACCACTTTACCGGGAAAGGTATTTTTACATACCTTACACGGTTGTTTTACACACTATCATAGGCATGTGACCAAGGGCTTCCGAAGGAAGTTGTACTACGGATCCATATATCACCCAGGAAAAATCCGTTGTCCCTGGCTGGGCTTAAACCCACGAACATATGGTCCCGAGGAAAGCACTTTATTTCTAGACCACAGAGGTCAACATACGGTCATGTGTACGAAGGATTTTTCAAAAAAATTGTTTTCCCCTCTTCCTAGACGCCAATGCGGGTACATTTACTATACATATTTGCTTCCTAATCCCTAAAACTATTACAGTAATTAGTACATAAGCGTATAACATGAAAGGATAGTACAATGCGATGCTAAAAAAAAGTATAAACAAGCAAATTCGATCCCTTATAATTCGTGAATTGTAATGATTTGAGATCATTCAATCTCTATTTATAACTTATAAATTATACAGTTGTTAAAATTGCGCAGTAAACCTTTTACTGTCAAATTACCTTAATCAAAGGTATAATGTATACCTACTGTCCAAAGTGTTCCTATTTTTAAACTAGATAAAGGGATATTAGTGTGTTTTAACTTGAGTATGTAAATGCAGGGACTAAATTGGAAGGTGAGTTTGAGTAATATTGTATGCTACGAGTTGCGAATGACAAAACGAGCGTTGCAGGTTGTTTTGAATATCCTATAAACAAATAAACTATGAGTAATATTGTATGTTACGAGTTGCGAATGACAAAACGAGCGTTGCAGGTTGTTTTGAATATCCTATAAACAAATAAACTATGAGTAATATTGTATGTTACGAGTTGCGAATGACAAAACGAGCGTTGCAGGTTGTTTTGAATATCCTATAAACAAATAAACTATGAGTAATATTGTATGTTACGAGTTGCGAATGACAAAACGAGCGTTGCAGGTTGTTTTGAATATCCTATAAACAAATAAACTATGAGTAATATTGTATGTTACGAGTTGCGAATGACAAAACGAGCGTTGCAGGTTGTTTTGAATATCCTATAAACAAATAAACTATGAGTAATATTGTATGTTACGAGTTGCGAATGACAAAACGAGCGTTGCAGGTTGTTTTGAATATCCTATAAACAAATAAACTATGAGTAATATTGTATGTTACGAGTTGCGAATGACAAAACGAGCGTTGCAGGTTGTTTTGAATATCCTATAAACAAATAAACTATGAGTAATATTGTATGTTACGAGTTGCGAATGACAAAACGAGCGTTGCAGGTTGTTTTGAATATCCTATAAACAAATAAACTATGAGTAATATTGTATGTTACGAGTTGCGAATGACAAAACGAGCGTTGCAGGTTGTTTTGAATATCCTATAAACAAATAAACTATGAGTAATATTGTATGTTACGAGTTGCGAATGACAAAACGAGCGTTGCAGGTTGTTTTGAATATCCTATAAACAAATAAACTATGAGTAATATTGTATGTTACGAGTTGCGAATGACAAAACGAGCGTTGCAGGTTGTTTTGAATATCCTATAAACAAATAAACTATGAGTAATATTGTATGTTACGAGTTGCGAATGACAAAACGAGCGTTGCAGGTTGTTTTGAATATCCTATAAACAAATAAACTATGAGTAATATTGTATGTTACGAGTTGCGAATGACAAAACGAGCGTTGCAGGTTGTTTTGAATATCCTATAAACAAATAAACTATGAGTAATATTGTATGTTACGAGTTGCGAATGACAAAACGAGCGTTGCAGGTTGTTTTGAATATCCTATAAACAAATAAACTATGAGTAATATTGTATGTTACGAGTTGCGAATGACAAAACGAGCGTTGCAGGTTGTTTTGAATATCCTATAAACAAATAAACTATGAGTAATATTGTATGTTACGAGTTGCGAATGACAAAACGAGCGTTGCAGGTTGTTTTGAATATCCTATAAACAAATAAACTATGAGTAATATTGTATGTTACGAGTTGCGAATGACAAAACGAGCGTTACAGGTTGTTTTGAATATCCTATAAACAAATAAACTATGAGTAATATTGTATGTTACGAGCTGCGAATGACGAAACGAGCGTTAGAGGTTGTTTTGAATACCCTATCAACAAATAAACTAGAAGTGTTGACCCCAAAAGTGTTGTCAGCATTCCTCATTGAGAAACCAGGCAAGGGGGGGCATAGATAAAGGATAGGGGATACAGCCATCGTGGTTGACCAATCAGCACCGAAAACTACTACTGATTACTCTGCCCGATTCGGTACTACGTCGACTATGATCCCGGTTAATCAGTACTTATCTTGAAGGCTGCCACTAGAGCCCAGGGTACTGGGGCTGGGAAGCGTCTAGTGATCAGTCAGACAGTCCATGGGGAATTCCTATCAACAGCTTGTTTTGTCACAAGCTTCCGAGTATTCTCTAAGATCTTTCATTTATAATATCTCTGCCAACATCACATTTGTAATAGGTCATAGCACATCCTGACATATTCTAAGGCCCACGTGACTAAGATCAAAGCAGAGGGTGGAGACAAGTCTAAAGAAAAAAAATACTGCTTAGAGATATTGAGGCTAATATTTTGTCTTGGATTAAATTATTCATATTGTAAATATTTTTAACCCATACAAAATACATCTTTATGTATTATTATTATCATTATTATTATTAGCACCGCGTCTTACTATCCGTTCAGGCTATACGCACTTACGCTCATGTGTAATGGTAGGGTGATCGTGAGATGAAATTGAGGACCTATAGTTTATTATGGGATCCGAACCACGATGGAGGCCTTGGCATTCCACACATTCACAAGTTGTGATTGATACACGTCTTGTCAGAGGTGAAGGAAGGGTTTGGTAATCAGATAAATCTGTGCCTGGTCCAAGGAATACCCTTTATGTAATAAAATTTAAATAGATTTTTGTTTTATATTTATAATCAATGATTTCTTTCTACACTCGAACTTCACCTTATACATTGTTAAAGACTATACTAACACAAGATAGTGAAAGTATTAATATTTACATTCGAAATATGTATATTCTATAAATTAATATTTTAACAGAGAGAACTTAAATTACTTCATAAACGATATACGATTGTGAGAATAAGATTCCAATTATTGTTAGTTCTCAATTAAACCACGCATTTTATTTCTTGATAAGATTTATGGGCGACCTGGTGGTCTAGGGGTAAGGTGTCAGACTTCTGTGCTGGCAGTCGGGGTTCAATCCTCGGTCCCGGTACAGATTTATCTGATTACCAATCCCTTCCTCCACCTCTGACAAGACATCTTGTGAATGTGGGGAATGTCAGGCCTCCACCGTGGTTCGTGATCCCACGTTAAACTGTAGGTCCTCCATTTCATCTCACAATCACCCTACCACTACACATTAGCGTAAGTGCGTATAGCCCGAACGAGTAGTGAGACGCGGTGCTAATAATAATAATAATAATAATAATAAGATGTATGGACCAATTATTACCGTGTTAATTATTCCATTAACAATACTTGAAAAGTTAAATTACCAGGCATACACAATATTTAGGCAACATTAATGAGTTAAAGTTGCTATTCTAGGTGTAAATTACTCTACGAAATTATATAATTCAGTAAAAAATTATAGGTAAAATAGAGTAAACCAAAGTTGAATCTTCCATTGCCATTTAATTGTTAAGAGCTTCAATTATAAGCTTTGAAGGAAACATGATATGTAAAAAATAAATTAAAAAAATACAACTTCTGTGGAAGTAATTTTCTTGTTAAAGTGTGTGTGTGTGGTTTTCGTTAAAAACTTTTTATTACTATCAACTTGTGAATCTCGCTCACGTTTCTAGTAATGAGCCATTTCGTATTCCATGTACCTTTGGAGATAAAGTTGGGAGTCTTTGTTCTTATTTGCAATGGCTGGTAAAATATGTTGGCCTATATTTTATGATGAATATCAAAGAGTGTTTTAATATACACACTAATATATATATTTATATTTATACATATATATATTTATATTCATATATATATTTATATTTATGTATATATATATATATTTATATTTATGTATATATATATTTATATTTATGTATATATATTTATACATATATATTTTTTTTATATATAACATCTTGTGAATGTGTGGAATGCCAGGTCTCCACCGTGGTTCGGATTCTACGTTAAACTGTAGGTCCTCCATTTCATCTCACAATCACCCTACCATTACAGATTAGCGTAAGTGCGTGTAACCCGAACAGGTAGTAAGACGCGGTGCTAATAACAATAATAATATATATATATTTATTCAAATTAGAAGAAATCTACGTATTTATAGAAGTGACAGTAAATAATTAAACATATTAATTTTATTTTTAGTTTGACATTAAAATAAAAGACTTTATCAATTTTTTATTTAAAAAATATTATATATGTATCTGTATTTGATTAGAAGGAGAGTGGAACACTATAATGGAAAAACTACCTCAGTAGCGACATTCTACCGGGAAACAAACCCTCACCTACATATTCCGGTCACCATAAAAAAAACCAACAGACTATACGTAATTGATGCCTATGAGGCCATGTCATTTGTTTTTAGTCATAGAACCTGGTGCGTTTATTTATTTTTATGATTTTTTTTACCATTTGTAGTGGGAAATTAATATAAGTTTGTTTATAAATAAAAAGGTTGTTAAATCTAGTTTGAGTCGTCAGAAATCACATGTATACGTGAAAGTTTATTGAAAATTTGGATATAAAAAATTAACAGGACTATAATTAGTGTGAACCAATGTTAAAAAATTGATATTATATTTTAAGAAAATAAAAATAAATTTAGAAGAAGAACAAAATATTCACCAGCACAATGTTAGTAGGTTAATATTAATATATATAATTATATATATATGTTAATTATATATATGTTAGTTATATATATGTTTATTATATATAATTATATATAATAAACATATATATAATTATTATTATCACCATCTCCCCACCCCTTCCCGTGTCTTGTTACCCAACCTAGCTTGACCTGAACACCGCCCGCCCTTTTTTTAAATTTTAACTTTGCTTCTCTTAATCTATAAACGTCATTTTGGATTTCCTAACATTTCGACGCCCTTCTAAGATAGTTAGGTAATACAGCTTTAATCAGATTTCTTAAGGGCCCTACTCACCTCTTGGTTAACACCTAACTTAAGTAAATAATATACCTAGAAAAAAAACCACCGAGGAAATGGGATCAGTGAAATTATTGTAGCACATTAAAAAAAATTAATAATATTTATTAATTACAATGAACCCAAATTCACTGTTTTTTAGTCAAAAACGCAGAAAGCTGCTTTTGGATGCGATGTATGATATTAAAATATCCATGTATTAATCTTTACTATTAATCGTATAGATAATATCTCGGTTAAATAATAATAATAATTATTATTATTATTATTATTATTATTATTATTATTATTATTATTATTAGCACCACATCTTACTACCCATTCGATTTGTACTCACTTACGCTAATGTGTAATGGTAGGGTGATTGTGAGATGAAATTGAGGGCCTACAGTTTAACGTGGAATCCGAACCATTATGGAGGCCTGGCATTCCATACAATCACAAGTTGTGATTAATACGCGTCTTGTCAGAGGCGAAGGAAGGGTTTGACACACAGATAAATCCGTGCCACGATCGAGGATTGAACCCCAAACCCCCAACACAGAAGTCTGACACCTTACGCCAGGTCACCGAACTATATATGTTGTAAGAGGAGCTTTTAAATATGACTAATCTATTATATAAAGTATGACAATTTTGACAAAACAGTTTATTCAATAGCCAGAACTATCGTGATAAAATCTCTAAATGTAAACAGATTCAAAGAGCTGAAATCTTGCTCGTGTTTTCATATGAAACTCGCTTTTCTCGTTGGGGGCTCCACCCCCAAACCCCCAATTGGATTTCTTTGCAAGTTGATGTAAACTAATTTAATTCCAGAGCAGTTTTTTGATAGGTCTTACCGTTTAGCCACAAGAGATCTCCAAAGAAAGGTCCGCACCGACTTTAAAGTTGTTCCGCCATTAATAGTTTTTTTGTTCGGGTTAAAACATATTTTTTCTAACTTTTAGGAATTTTCCCATTGGCTACAGGCTAGAAGCTATAATTTTGCCAAATTTCAAGTTTCTCTCTCATCTGGAAGGGGGTAAACATTAATGTCAGTGAGTGAGTCAGCCGTGCGGCTTTATAGTAGTATACTGTGTTGGGGGGCCGGGGTTCAATCCTCGGTCCCGGCACAGATTTATCTGATTACCAAACCCTTCCTTCACCTCTGACAAGACATCTTGTGAATGTGGGGAATGCCAGGCCTCCGCCATGGTTCGGATTCCACGTTAAACTGTAGGTCCTTCATTTCATCTCACAATCACCCTACCATTACACATTAGCGTAAGTGCGTATAACCTGAACGGGTAGTAAGACGCGGTGCTAATAATAATAATAATAATAATAATATAGTAGTATAAAACAGAATATCCATATCTCCTTTGAAGTATAGCTTAAAATGGTGGAAAAACCCCAGAAAAACAGCTATACGCTTTACAATCTATACCATTAGCAGGGTGTGACATGTATTATGAATGAGGCACTCCTTGGGAATCTAGAGATGATATGTCATGATTATTCCTTGTCAATAAATGTATTTCAGGTGGTGTTTATATGAGCACTGGATTTTAGTATTTTCTATAGTAAATATTCCACTCCATCAACTCTTAAGAATACTCTCCTATTCCCCCCTTAACGCTCCATTATTGGAGTTTCCGATTTCTATAGCGATACTCAAGATTACCTACTTACTCACTTTATGGAATTATGGACTCGAATGTTCATTGGCGCGCTTACAAAAGTACGCCAACTATCTTTATCTTGACCTAGTTCCTATCCAATCCACCTTATTACACCCTGCCTCTTTCAGGTTCGTTCTGATGATATCCTTCCATCTGCGTCTAGGAAAACCGATTCTTTTAAAAAAATATATCAAATTTTGAATTGGAGCCTGTTTTAAAGCTTTCATATCCCTTATTGGTATCTCTCCCCCCCAAAAAATATGAGAAAATATTAGCAACCAGATCCCGGATCGTTAATTTATTACTTTGGTGTTTTTGGAAAATTTGGGGGAAGGGGTCTAGTATTTACTTACGTATTTGAAAAGGTGGGAGGAGGAGGGGATTATAACCTTACTTAAGACTTTTTTTCAATGTTTATAATGAAACAGAAACAAAAAATAATTTCATCAGCAAATAAAATATATTAATTATAAAATTTCACTTATATTTCATTTACTTTGCAATTAAAGTTTTGTGAAATCTCATATCACTCGCTTTGTTACCGATCCTTATGCATAAAAAAAACTAAATGATTAGAATAATCTAAAAATTATGCAAGATGGTGGCGGTAACGAGAAAACGGAAAATCTTACGATCTCTTGCGTGGAGGATGAAGAGGGTCTAAAATAATGAATTAAAGCCTTACGTAGGACAACCCTTAGGCCTGAATACATCAACGTTATAATGAATGGGTTATATGTTAATATTTAGTTGATAATTACATCAGAATTGACATGACTTGTGGTACTAACACGGGAAAGTAGAAATAATTACTTTTAAATTTTTCGGATAATATTCTTCCATTGAAAATAAAAACAACAAATTTATAACCGGGTGTAAAACTAATTTATTAAGCTTAAGGACAGTATTTATTGCAGTTCTTATAGAAAATCTATTTTTTTGGTCCAATAATAAAATATTGCTCCAGTAGGAAATTATGATTTTAATTTTCTTCACACGGTGATATCAACAGTTTTTGAATATCTGTCATGAGCATAGCGGTATTAGATGAGAAACTTTTTAAATTAAGAAAAAAAGTTGTCATTAAATTCCAGGACACCCTTGACAGATATTCAACAACTGTTGATATCACCGTGTGAAGAAAATTAACTTATTCTACTGGATAAATATTTGATTTCTTTGGCGAAAAAGTTGTTTTTATCTAAAAACTGCAAAATTACTGCCCTTAGCTCGCCTACCCTTCTACCTCACCTTAATAATTAATGGTGTGTTGGGAATTAGGTCCCCCCGAGGGGTAACTGGGGAATTGACAAACACAAAGTAGCGTACCCCCTCATACTAGATAGCTTCCTCACTTTGACTCAACGTAGAGGAGATTCACCGGTTTGATCTCTGTTAATTAGACATTCACATGTACGTCATCGGCTGCGTATCTCGCACGAGATTCAATCAATTAACGATATATTCCAAGTTGACGGCCATATGCTGTGATTAAATTAACGACGTCAAGGTAGGATTTTCCAAAGTTAATGAATTTACGTTTTATTCGGCAAGTTTTAAAAACAACCAACAAAATAACAAACCCATAAATTCTTAAATAATTATTTAAAAAAAACAGTAAACCCTTGCGAAACTTTTGTACAAACAACCTTCCCTCCCACTAAAAAAAATAGTGTTTTGTTGGGTTTTTTTAAATTAAATACTCAGTGAAGTGTACACACAAAATAGGAGTGTGTTTATTTTCGGTAATCGATACTAAAATATTGTTAGATTTGTCTTTTAACTTAAATTTTAAATAAACAATGTGTTTTAACGTAAACTGAGTATGCTATGTCAGAAGTCGGTAAAAAAAATCCTATCCGCTGATACCTTATTCATCGCTGTAGATTTTGGGCCAGTTTCATAGTTCAAATTTAGTACGCCTCAAGTGCGGCGCTACACTAAGTACATGACGACACCTACCTAAACCAGAATGTAATGGGCCAGTTTCCTACGCGAGAACGGCCCATTCCATTCTGGTTTAGGTAGGTGTCGTCATGTACTTAGTATAGCGCCGCACTTGAGGCGTTTTAAATTTGACTATGAAACTGGCTCAATTTGTATTAGTTGAGAAAAAGGGATGTTGACAACATAAATAATTATAAAAAATAATCGTATAGAGTGGACACACAACTATTACTTTATATCTTTAAGTAGTTTTTTAGTAAACGTATTTTACATAAATTATCTACAACTTGGGTTGTTTTGCCTGTTGACGAAAATGTCCTTAAAAGTTAAAGAGAAGTCTTCCGGACAGGATGTAGATTAAAAAAAATTCCGTTGTAGCATATTTATTATGTCTATCTAGAATAGGAAACAAGAAAGGGGTGATTAAGTCAATGTTTTAAAGGCTCAGCTGTTATAGTAACGGTGTTAACACCTCAGAGAAATAGGGGAGATGTTTTTAATACACAAACAAGCAACCTCAGAGGGTGAGCTGCTTATTTTCTTTCCTCTATTTATCTTTCATACATTGATGTGAAAGTGTGCTATTTATTTATCATGATTCAACAGCTCACTTTTAAGATATAAAGATAAAGTATTGCGATGTTGAAAATTTTAGAGCTCGAAATTATGATTAATATTCAAGTTTATTTACCCCCTGAAACTAAAATATTGGATAGTATACTCCCGGTATGGCAGGATAAATTTAGACTAGGAAAGTTTTAGGTGATTCTTTCTCAATGCCACCCTTAGAATTTTGAGGTGAGAGAGAGAGAGAGAGAGAGAGAGAGTGTGTGTGTTGTGTGTGTGTGTGTGTGTATACCAAAGTCAAGACCTCAGAACAAATCAGAACTCATTAGTTTCTGAAAAGCGTTGCAGACATATAAACCCTGGGTTAGTTATCAAGGGGTTTTGATAATTTAGAAAAAATAATTTTGTCATCAAATGTAGGCGTAAGTTCTTTATAGTTAAAAAGTTAAATATTGGTTTAATCTGTTTAAATTTAAAAAATTAATTCTTAACACCACGTCTTACTACCTTTTTGGGTTATAAGCATATGTAACAATTACACAAATGTGTTAAGGATTAAAAGGCTTAATTTAGAGGAAGTGCACCCACATTTGCGTGGCAGGAGAGTGATTTTTTAAGGAAAATTCTCAGTGCACCCGACCAGGATCGAACTCCGATATCACCATCCTCAACACTCTAGTCTAACTCGAACACGCGGCCACCAAATTGGGTCAATGTATTTATAAAAGTTTGATAACCTACATAAAACACTATAAAACAATCCCACTACCTTAAAAATATTCTGTTGTGACCAGGTCTAAAAAATAACATTATATGGAGAAAGGTTAGTTCTAAGTTTAAAAACCTTTTGCTTTAATCTCATGAGTAACTAATTTTTCGCGTAAGGCATCGTTAATTTTTTTTTTAACTTTATATTCCAAATTTAAACTTTTTAACTGGTCAAAAGCCTGCTAATAATTTTCGACTACATTTTGTTGAAGATGATATTAATGTATATCAAACAACTACATAAATATTAAGTTTTTTTCTAAAAGTCTGCAAAGCCTGTCAGTCAACGTAGTGGAAAACCATTTAGGGGAAAGCTACCTCATTACATCCAACCCGTATTTTAACCCCTATCTCCCCGTCGTCGGTAATTCCGCCTGTTGCAATAATGACGCCTTATATCATGCAGTAACCGAAGCAGGGTTGATGAGGAAATACTTAATATTATTATTAGCACCACATCTTACTACCCGTTCGGGTTATACGCACTTACGCTAATGTGTAATTGGTAGGGTGATTGTGAGATGAAATGAAGGACCTACAGTTTAACGTGGAATCCGAACCACGGTGGAGGCCTGGCATTCCACACTTTAACAAGATGTCTTGTCAGAGGTGAAGGAAGGGTTTGGTAATCAGATAAATCCGTGCCGGGACCTGGAATTGAACCCCGGCTGCCAACACAGAAGTCTGACACCTTACCCCTAGACCGCCAGGTCACCTGAAAGACTTAATAAAGTTACCACATAGCTACTATTTTATTAAATCTGCTAAGCATGATTTTATATCCCACACAGCTAGATTTAATGAAGATACTCGTTTCAACTTGCGAACGTGTTGAAAATAATAAATGCGCGCTTTCAATAAACAGTGTGAACAATCCAAAAAAATAAAAATAAAAATGTGGCTCAAATTGCTTTGGAAGTCCTGCCAATTAAATCCAGGGTTTTATTTAATTATTTCATCACGGCAAATATGCAGGATATTTCCACATGTGGGGGTTATATAGTCGTTATAATTAGTTTAATCCCGTGTTATTTCGGAACAAATTAGCCCATATTAGCATTTATATTCAACGGGCGATATTGTTTACAGTGGTTTGGATAACCAATATTCTCTTGTAATCATTAAAGTAATGGGAATGTTGTTTAGTTGAAAATTTAATTTGTCAGTTAGAATTAGCTTTTAAAACGTTAAAGCACTTAATTCAAAAGGAAAAGAAACAAACGACAAAAAAATAAATAAACAGAATACATTTATTTGGGGTCTCAAGGCCACCATTTAAAAATAAAAGTTTTTTTTCTTTAAAGAAAACCTTTTAAATGGATCAATTACTTTCAACAAATTGGCTTCGTTTTATTTCAACATTTCTCTTTCCGGACAAAAAAAAAAGTTTCAAGAACTTAGCAATAAGCCTGAAGATTACACCCCTTCGTGAGACAAACGTTAATCGATTTACTTTCGTTCCTTTCATGATCTTTAAAGAGAACAAGGAGAGTTATTTAAGTTTTTACTTTGATAATGAAACACTAGAAAACACTTATTTTGAACAAACTGTGGATAAAAAATAGTACTTACGTCTTGAAAATGGTTTAAAAACAAACTATTGTACCTAAAATCGTGATCATAGAATAAAATTATGATAAATAGATGTTTTTATTGAAAATTAATATAATACATAACTGAGATCAACAGTGGAAAGACCCGCCTCGGTGGCGCAGTTGGCTAACGCGCTAGTCGTGTTGAGCTCAACTGCTGAGGACGGGGAGATCGAGGTTCGAATCTCGGTCGGGTGAACTGGGGCTCGTTTTTCCTAAATGGTTTTCCACTCTCCCTCCACGCAAATGCGGGCTCACTTCCTCTAATTTAACCTTCCCAATTCCTAATCCATTAGAGTAATTAGTACTTAAGGCGTATAACCCGGACGGGTAGTAAGACGCGGTGCTAAATAAAAAAAATAAGAACCGTGGAAAGGTTTGTTGTGCTGACCACATGATTCTCTCTTATACAAAAACGTTGGCACTATCTTCGCCAAAATACAACAGCCGCTCGTTTGGTATAGCTCACTTGGGGACATAAGCTATTAAGTTAATATAATATATATTTGATCTAATATTATTGAAAATATATATGTATTTAAATTACAATATAGCTTAACACATTTTACCTCAAACAAAGACATGTATTTACCCACATCGATGGGTACGTGGACTAAATGTCTGACTAATATGGTCTGGCTTATCGATGATGGGGAGGTAGGGGTTCAATTACCAGCAAAGTGTATGGAGGATGTCCATATGTATGCGTATGGGTTATTATTATTATTATTATTATTATTAGCACCGCGTCTTACTACCCGTTCGGGTTATACGCACTTACGCTAATGTGTAATGGTAGGGTGATTGTGAGATGAAATGGAGGACCTACAGTTTAACGTGGGATCCGAACCACGGTGGAGGCCTGGCATTCCCCACATTCACAAGTTGTGATTAATACACGTCTTGTCGGATGTGTAGGAAGGGTTTGGTAAACAGATAAATCTTTGCCGGGATGTATGCGTATGGACTTAGCGTTTATTTAGACACGATTTTTTTTTTTTACTTCAAATAGATAATTTCATACTTATAAATAAATAGTAAATAGTTTTAAGGTTTTAGTAAAATCTTTTTTTTTTCACTTTTCATCATAAAATTAGTAAACCAATTGATAAAACTTTTAATGGTCAATAACAAAAACACAAGCATCGTTAAAAATAGTTACTCGGGTTTAATTAAACGGACGTTTTTATTATAATATGTCCCATCTTAATTGGGCAAAGTTCAAACGCAGCCGACGAAAGGCAAGAGCTCGTAAAAGTGGCGTTGACATTTCAATATTGGGCCGCGCAGCGTGAATTGGTTGGAATGTGAGGATCAGATATTTCCAATAAAGAGTAAGAAGAGGACAGAGAAAGAGAGAGATAAAAATATAGGACAGAATGGTCACGAACAAAATGAGGCAGATAAAAGCAGAAACTGAACAAAAGATTCTTTAGAAGATTTTAAGATACACAAATATGATTTTTTTTTTTTAGCTATTTACAATGAGATAAGCTTGTCGATTAATACAAATTAATGTAAACGAATTTAAAACTAAAAAAATATATATATCTGTGCCAAGGAGGAAGCCAAATTTTGACCTTTAAGTCTTCATAAAGTTTTACTATTCATATTTTTTTCATTCTCTGACTTATTTGTCCAGCCTAGCTACATATTTACACACACATGAAAGATGAAATGAAAAAGAATTTTTTCTGAAGTGTACCACACTCTAAAATTAGTTAAACTATAAATCTTTTAAATAAAATTATCTTAATAAATCCGGTAGAGATTTGAAACCGATCCTCTTTTTAAAAACACCTGATGTATGTATTTATGTGTGTATGTATTATGTGATATAACATTTTATATGTTGTCCACAAAAAAAACGTACTTATTTTCTTAAAGACCTTTCCTATATTAACTTGCTGAACGGTGACCGAAGGGTCTAAGGCATCAGTCTCACGTTAGGCTGGACTTCCGATGACAAGGATATGAGGGAGGGGAGGGGGGAGCTATAATTATTGTGGTCGGGTCTAACACGGGTGTTTTTTTAAACAAATGGTTTCCCATTCTCCTTCCATTCAGATATGGATGGACTACCTTTGAAATGCTTCCTTCCTTATCTCTACCCCATTAGAGTAATTATAATATATGTGTACAACCTGAACAGGTAGTTAGACGCTGGTGCACACGAATTGCGGAGTAACTCATACGAGGGAACACTAATTGAGGGGCAACTAATACGGGGGCACATGAATTTAGGAGCAAATAATACGGGGCCACACGAATTGCGGAGTAACTAATACGGGCACACGAATTGCGGAGTAACCCATATGGGGCACACAAATTGCGGAATAAATAATACGGAGTCACACGAATTGGGAAGTAAACAATATGGGGTACACGAATTGCGGAGAAACTAATACGGGGGTACACGAATTGAGGAGTAACCAATACGGGGCACACTAATTGAGGAGAAACCAATACGGGGCACACTAATTGAGGAGAAACCAATATGGGGCACACTAATTGAGGAGCAACCAATACGGGGGCACACGAATTGAGGAGTAACCAATCAGGGTGCACACGAATTGCGGAGTAACTAATATGGGGCACACGAATTGCGGAGTAACTAATATAGGGGCACAAGAATTGAGGAGTAACTAGTATGGGGGCACACGAATTGAGGAGTAACTTATATGGGGCACACGAATTGAGGAGTAACTAATATGGGGCACACGAATTGAGGAGTAACTAATATGGGGGCACACGAATTGAGGAGTAACTAATATGGGGGCACACGAATTGTGGAACAACTCAACTGAGCTCGTTAATACCCTTACAAGAACTGCGGGTTAGAAATTAAATTCATGATGACTTTGTTCAAATGGAACATGGAAGTTAGGTTAGGTTAAGCTAGGTTAAGTTAGGTTAGACTAGGTTAGGAGTTAAATGGGATTACAGGTTATTCCACAGTTTGCGTACACCGGCTGACAGGCATAACTTATTCCACAATTCAAGTACGCCCTTAAACGCGGTGGTATTAAAAAAATTAAATGGGCTATCAATATAAAAAATACAATTTGTAATATTTTTAACTCACGCTACTGTGGCAGCATTAGTCTCCAGTTATAAATAACGGGGACCCCTCTTTTTTTCAGCATCGCGTATTACTACCCGTTAGGATTATACGGTTATGTAATAATTACGCTAATGTTTTTTTTAGAGATTAAGGAAGTTATATTTATTAGAATTGTACCCACATTTGTATGTAGGCAGAGTGTAACACAATTTGAGAATAAGTAGCCTCAGTAACACCCGAACTAGATTAGAACCTAACTCTCCCCGTCAATGGCAGTTAGAGTAGCGCGTTAAACCACGTGGCCACCGAGGCGGGTGGCCTCCTACTATAACTAAACGGTACGTTATAACCCATTCCCTTCCACCTCACCTTAAGATCAGTAGAGTTTTTTTTTATCGTATGATTGGGAGACACATGACATCCAGGTTCGGTTGCTTGTATGTAGACTACTACTACTACTACTACTACTATTATTATTATTATTATTATAATCACCGCGTCTTACTACCCGTTCGGGTTATACGCACTTACGCTATATGTGAAATGGTAGGGTGATTGTGAGATGAAATGGAGGACCTACAGTTTAACGTGGGATCCGAACCACGGTGGAGGCCTGGCATTCACCATATTCACAAGATGTCTTGTCAGAGGTGAAGGAAGGGTTTGGCAATCAGATAGATCTGTGCTGGGACCGAGGATTGAACCCCTGACCCACAGCACAGAAGTATTGACACCTTACCCCTAGACCCTCAGGTCACCCTTTATAGGGACTAATTACTAACTCTGTGAGAACATAACGCTACCCAGGGTACACCATAGGAGGTTGTTTGTCTACACGTCGTACCCGTAATGAGATGATGTGATGATAGTATATAGGGAGGTGTGGAGTGGACCAGTGGGAGTCTGAATATCTAAACTCAAACCTAATTTACCAACCCCTGGCGACCGTCGGGACAATTCCCCCATAAGGGGGAAAAAAAAACCAAGGTACCATCAGGGACTCGATCCCTCGTCACCTAGGTTCGTAGCCAGTTACACTGCCCACCACACCACGAGGACAAATAGTAAAGGAGATGTTCTTGAATTATGGGCTAGGCGACTTCAAGTAGCTCACTATCTTCTTGAGACCGTGCTTAGCGTGACGCCCAGCGATAACTCAAGGGAGGGCTCATCGTCGGCGAGTTATGTTCTGTTGTGCCATCAAGTAGAGAGAGGGGGTTTGCTGAAACCGTGGTAATCAGTGGAGAATTAACAGGGTCAAGGAAAAGGAAGGGGAGGGGAGAGGGGCAGATAGGAACTTTCCTCCTTTACCTCTGACAGGATATCAGGCATCTTATTCCCTTTAATAGGGGTTGAAGGTGACCTGGTGGTCTAGGGGTAAGGTGTCAGACTTCTATGCTGGCGGCCGGGGTTCAATCCTCGGTCACGGCACAAATCTATCTGATTACCAAACCCTTCCTTCACCTCTGACAAGACATCTTGTGAATGTGGGGAATTCCAGGCCTCCACCGTGGTTCGGATCTGTAGGTCCTCCATTTCATCTCACAATCACCCTACCATTACACATTAGCGTAAGTGCGTATAACCTGAACGTGTAGTAAGACGCGATGATAATAATAATAGAGGTTGAAACTCGTTTCGGTGGACGCATGGTCTAACGCGCTACTCTCTTGTTGGACTAGACTGCCTAAGATGGGGAGATCGGGGTTCGATCCTGGTCGAGTGCACCGAGGGAGGTTTTACCTAAAAGGTTTCTTACCCTCCTTCTACGAAAATGCTGGTGAGCATCCTCTAAACTAAACCTTCTTAATCCTCCAACACATTAGTGTAGATAGTACATAGGCAAACGGGTTGTAATGTACGGCGCTAAAACACAATAGGAGTTGAAAACTATGCACAAATATAAATGTAGGTTCCTCACCCTTTCACTGGTTCGAATCCCAAATTGATATTCCACGTAGGCATAGGAAATAATATGTTAGAGGGGAGATCACTAATAATATGCGATACAGAGTTTCTTAAAACATGCATCGGTGGTCGAATTTTCTAAGGCGTCACTCTCGCAATAGACTAGACGATCACCGATGACAGGAAGATTAGGATTCAACCCTGATCTGGTGTGCTGAGGTGGAAATGTGGGTATACTTATTTTAAATTCAACCTTACTAATACTTAACTTAACACATTAGAGTAATTAAAACATAAGCGAATAGCCCGAACGTGTAGAATATTACGCTTCTAAAAAAAATTAAAGTGCCTGGTTTGGTAAACAGTACAGCAACGAAATTTAAAGAAAAGATGGTAAGATTTTATTTTCTAGATTTACTTAATTTTTACCTAGGTCCTTTTTACGGGTGACTTAAATTTAAAAAAATATATATAACCATTCAACAATTTGTCTTTCTAAACTTATTTTAAAAAAAAAGACTTATATACTCGTCTCTATTAGGTGCTTATGAGAGGGATATTATGGTGTAATTATCACCTTTCATAACCGCGAACAACCATTAATCATGTCAACAAGTGACAATTTTCAAAAATGTCTGTTGATGATCATATATCTGGGTGAGGTTTTGGAACGACTCGTTCCAAACCACACAATGTGCCTATTTCTCTATATTTTTTTTACAATACAAATGGGAGAAATATAATGCCAAATGTGTTTTTTTTAACTATAAAGTTTGGAGCACGAATGTGAAATGGAAACGGCTAGCACCCCTTCCTCCCCTCACAACTCTCGATTTTAACGACATCTGCTCTTGATAAGGCTACATTTCCTAACACGTAAAACTGATTTATATTTCCCAGGCTGTTCCAAGTGGCGCTCACCCACTCTTACCAACTTTCATTGCTATAAAGTTATATATCCCCAAATTTTATGCAGATAAAAAAATAAAATTCTAGTCAGGAAGGGAGATTCTAGAAATGAAGAAGTGTTAGAAAGAGAGTGAACATTTTTTTTTTGTCAAATATTTTAAAGTGTAAAAGGAGAGGAGAGGGGGGAATTAATCTTTCGTTTTTATTCCTGGTGGAGTTTTGTTTTGCCCTGTTGGTAACACGGTCATTGAGATTGATACCAGCGTTTTATGGGAATGTTTCCAACCTTCACTGTGAATAATTAAAAGGTTTTTGGAATCAAGTCAGATCGTATCACTGTTTTGCTTCGTAGCAATTTATTGTTTTAGTCCCTATCAAATACTACCCGTATCTACAGTTAGGCCAAGGTAATCACTATAATTTATGTATATACACCCATATTAGTGATGTTTTTTTGTTTTTTTTGTCACAAAACAATATCTATGTTTTTATAGGTCTCGTTTTTTTTTAATTTCTATAAAATATATTGTACTGAGTACCAGACTTTCTTTCTCTTTAATCTTAAACTAGAGATATTTACAAAAAAAAACTAAATAATATCTCTGTTACAGAAGCAATGATAAAATAGGATCCCTTATCTCTATCCACCATAGAGCTTAGCAATAAAGTTCATATATCTTAAGTGATAAAAAAAATGTGTATGCTTATAGCTAGGAAACTATTGGATTTATAAAATGAAAAAAAGTCCCAGATTAGAATAATTTTAATTTTAATAGTAGCACAACTTTACAATCATACGCTATTTCGTATTTCAAATAATTTCCGAGATATTATTAAAAATTGTAAATTTTTTGCTCATGCAAGTACGCTCAAATACATGTTCATGAAAAAAATAATTGCAAATGCAGTTTTTTTAATGTTAAACAATGTATGGCTATATAATTTAATCAAAATTGATAAAAATTGATATCCTCAAAATCCGCTATATCTCTTTTTGCCCTTCAGTAAACTACTCTTAATTTTAGAGTTAAATATTTAATTTAAATAACCCTCAAAGGAACCTTATGAAAACCCCAGATGCCAAGTTTTAGCCAGATCAGTAAAATAGTTTCAGCTCTATTCCGAGGTACATACAGACAGACAGACAGACAGACAGACAGATGGCATTGAGAAAACCACTCTTTGGTTTAAGCTGGTGAGGAACCATGGACATTTATTGAAATCTTGAGTCCAAATTTTTCGGATATAACTATACGTCTTTATTCGAGGGGTCGTGACGAAGTATGATAAATTGGCACGGCACTGTTTTGGTCTTAGATACAAAGATGTGTGTTCATAATGTTCATTATGTTCATTATGTTAAGTTTATTTTACTTATTGTCATTTAAAAATTTCATTACAACCTCAAATTTTTGTGCATTTTCTTAAACCCACGTCTAATTACCTGATCATATCATCCACATACATAATAACTATAATAATGTGTCAGGGACGAATAAGATTCAATTTGGGAGAGGTAAACCCTCATTTTCATGAAAAAAGAGTAAGGAAAACTATTTAATAAAACACCACCCTTAGTAAACTTGATTGGAATTTGAACCCCAACCTCTCCATCAAGGGTAGTTCAGCTTATAGTAAAGAGTGACGCTATAAGGCGTTCGACCACCGAAGCTGGTTTAGAATTTTTGGTTGTTAAAACATGAATAATTATTACGGTGGTTATGTGGTCCAATTCTTAAACACTGGAGAGAAGACAGGGTTGCCGATGAAAGGGGTCAGTAGTTCGAATCACGTCTGTGTGTGCTGAGGGTGTTATTCACTAAATGATTTCCCGATCTTTTCCCATCCAATGTGGATACATTTTATCTAAATTCTACCTTAAGTATTTCTGCTTCATTTGTGAGAATAAGCTGATAGCCCTGAATAGGTGATATGGCAAGACCAACAAAACTAAATAAATTAAAATTAACCCTTTTCTTTTTTACTTGAAATTTTTGATATCACAATGGAAACATTTTATCCACAAATGAAAATTTCTTTAACCAAGTAGACGATCCATAGTCGCCCAAATAACTTATTTTCTAGTTAAACTCAAGACAAAATATGTTACGACCATTTAAAACAAGTTCCTTTAGGCTATTTTCTTCTTATTTAATATTTTAATATACTGGTTTGAAATGCTGCCCTTGTTTATATCGCCGTTTGAACTTTTAGTGTTTTAATGAAAGAATAACCAACCCCATCACCCCCTCCCCTGCTCTACAGAAGAAATTGCTGTTTAAAACGAAGTTTCTTTTCATACGAAATAGGTATTGTTCCCTTAGGATTAATTAAACGGAAAATCTGAGAAACACATTGGCTGAAACATATCAACCCTTTTCCACCATAAAAAAAAAATAAAACTTCCGTACCAAAATTAATTACTTTACAAACGATCTTTTCATTACTTCAAAATCGTTTGGAGAATATTTATATTGCAATTTGTTGGAATTTTTGTTAAAAATACGACGCCTATAATCGTATAGTCAGACTAAGTAAAAATAATGAACTCAAGATAAATGTCGACGTTTCATGACCCCCTGAAAAAAAAAAGTGATTTTCGCGATGTTGTCTGTCTGTACCTCGGGATTGAGCCGAAACTATTTTACCGAGCGGCCTAAAACTTTGTATCTGAGGTTTTCATAGGGTCCTCCCGAGGATTTTTGGAACTAGACATCTAGACATATTATTATTATTATTATTATTAGCACCGCGTCTTACTACCCGTTCCGGTCATACAAACTTACGCTAATGTGTAATGGTAGGGTGATTGTGAGATGAAATGGAGGACCTACAGTTTAATGTGGGATCCGAACCACGGTGGAGGTGGCCTGGCATTCCACACATTCACAAGTTGTGATTAATACACGTCTTGTCAGAGGTGAAGGAAGGGTTTGGTGATCAGATAAATCTGCGCCGGCACCGAGGATTGAACCCCGGACCCCCAGCACAGAAGTCTGACACTTTACCCCTAGACCACCAGGTCACCTATCTAGACATAAAATTAAGGGTAGTTTACTGAAGGTGAGATAGAGAAAACAAATCGATTTTCTCCAAATTCACTCTAAGTGTGGTTTTACAATCCTTTTTTCAATTTCAGGGCGGGGGGATATTTTTCTAAATATCCCCCCCCCCTAAACCTGTATTTTTTTTAGCCTCACATCTTACTACACGTTAGGGATATAAGCATATATTGACTAATTGCATTAATTAGTCAAGGATGAGGAAGGTTAAATTTAAAAGTAGTGTATCCTCACATTATCGTAGAGGGAAATTCGAGAATAGTTTTAGGAAAAACCACCCTCTCGGTAAAACCCACCGATATTTGAACCCTGACCCTCCATATCACATGCAGTTCAGTCTATTTCGAGTGTGACGCCTTAGATAATGTGACCACTAAGCAGGTAGTAGTTTTTTTACAAGCCATTTAGAAGCTCCTCTAAAACTGTAATGTGGGAATATGTCATATTTAGAGAGATATTTCAAAACTATTCATAAGATTTTTTTTTAACGTCTTCTTCATACTTAATAAATCGTTTAAAAGATATGAAGTTTATTTTGAGGTCTGAAGTTTAAACTAAGGAGATTTAACCTTAGACCTCCACATAACGTTCGAAGCTTCACACTCATCTAAATATATATATATATATATTTAAACATGGGAATAGATATCTAATATTTGGGAGGCAGGGTATGGGGTCTTTGATATATATATTTTTTTAAGGACGGGTTGTAGGGGACGTGAGAAAGGGTAGATGTTTTTTAAAGTTTTTATAACAAAACTTTTTTGGCTAAATTAAAATCAAATATTTCTCCATCAGAAACCTATAGTTTAATTACCTTCACGTGGTGATATCAACAGTTGTTTAATATCTGTCATGAGCACAGAGACATTAGTTGAGAAACCTTTTAAATTAATAGAAAAAGTTTTTCAATAAATGCCAGGACACCCCTGACAGATATTCAACAACTGTTGATATCACTGTGAGGGGAAAAAATAATCTAAAAGTTGCTTCTGGAGCCATATTTTTTATTTATTTTGCACTAATAAATGTTTGGATATAAAAACGCGCTAGTCGTGTTGAGCACGACTGCTAAGGATGGGGAGATCAAGGTTCGAATCTCGGTCAGGTGAACTGGTGGGGGGGGTTCCTAAATAGTTTTCCACTCTCCCTCCACGCAAATGCGGGTTAACTTCCTCTAATTCAACCTTCCCAATTCCTAATCCATTAGAGTAATTAGTACTTAAAGCGTATAGCCCGAACGGGTAGTAAGAACCGGTACTAATAATAATAATAATACTTCTAAAAATTCTTCCTTTCTCATCCCTTTCCCATTAGAGTAATCATAATATATTTGTTTAGTCTGAACAGGTAGTAAGACGTGGGCATTAGACCAAAAAACCTCAACGCTCATATCTTCTGCCCCACCTGTTTTTTTTTCACACCCCATGATACAGAAAGTATTCAGAATGAATACACTACACATTTGGCCTGTCGTGCTAAGTTCGAACCTAGTTTGTTAAAACTGTAGTTGGGTAGTTCTACCCCACTTTTGTCTCCCATTTGACCAAAACAAAATATCATCCATGAGAAATGTAATTCGATTAATACCATATATTATATAATGGTGGCGTAGTTGGCTAAAGCGCTTGTCGTGTTGAAGCTCGACTGCTGAGGACGGGGAGATCGAGGTTCGAATCTCGGTCGGGTGAACTGAGGGTGGGTTTTCCTAAATGGTTTTCCACTCTCCCTCCACGCAAATGCGGGTTCACTTCCTCTAATTCAACCTTCCAAATTTCTAATCCATTATAGTAATTAGTACTTAAAGCGTATAACCCGAATGGGTAGTAAGACGTGGTGCTGAATATAAATAATATATATAACAAGTACATTTTAAACCAACTCAACTGGCACTAGCAGACACGTAACTACACGCCAATATCAACTGCCTGACCAAATAAGAAACAATTAAGAATCGTGTAACCATGATAAATGATACATTTATGTGCGCATTTACCCGTTTTTCAACATTTTTGAGACAAACTAAATTTAACTCTATCTTGTATTCTACGTATTTCCATAATCCTATAAAAAAATTTATGTCTAATATGAGCTTAATACACTAATGAAAATGTTTACTTTATATAATTTTTAGCAAATATTCTTAAATAAATTAATACAAAATTACCTTAATTATCTTAGATATTGCTTGGTGATGGTACACCAGAAACACATAGGCTTTTAATAAATTCTTGTGTATTTTAATAAAAATCATTATAAAAATAATGATTGCAATTTTATTTATAATAATAATAGTTTTTATTTTCTGCTTCAGTGGCAGCGTGGTCTAACACTCTACTCTTATATTAGACTAGACTAACGTTAATGGGGAGATCGAGGTTCGAATCTTTTTCAGGTGTACTGAGGGAGGGTTTTAAAAATTAGTTTTTCACTCTCCTTACACGCAAATGTGTGTGCACTTCCTCTAAAATATAACCTTCCTAACCCATAAAAACCATCAGCTTAATTAGTGCATAAGCCTATAACCCGAATAGGTACTAAAACATGGTGCTAAAAAAATATTATAATGCTCTAATGATTTATTGACCAAAAATAGTCTATTAATGGTAATAATACATAGTATATTTTACCATAAATTTACCTTTCCTTAGGCGTGCTTAAAAATAATATAATAATAATTTAAAGTACTAAATTATGCTTATTTTTTTATAAAATACTGCAGTTTTCAAAATTTCACATGTAGCTTGAACATAGAGTTAAAAACTCTGAACACAGTTAAAATTATTTTATTAGTTACTATTATTAGACGGCAGTAACCAGAACAGTTCAGTTAAGGTCAATTTGAGTGTTATTGGGTTGCCATAGTGACAGAGGGTGGTTTTAACAAGAATATTCATGGAAATTATGTAGTAACTTACTCCCAATTCTCCCCGCCCGGGGTTAACCGTAAGATTTATGTAAGTTTTCTTAACATAATTCAACATTAAACACGGTTCTATGAAGTTTGAGGGGGATTCTTCTAGTTAAACTTTATTTTCATTATATTATGAAGCCCTATTAGTATAAGAAATGCTGAAAGGGTTTCGACGACAGGGAAAGGCTGAATGAATTAAATCCTGTTTCGGTGATCACATGGTATAAAGCACTACGCTCCCAGTATACTAGATTGCCGATGACTGGTAGATCGAGTTTCGAGTCTTACCCGGTGATTTTCCAAAATGGTTTTTTAAATTTTTCCTCCACGCAAATGCTGGTTCACTTCCACTAAATAAAACCTGTATAAGCTCTCAAACCATTAGAGTCATCAATAAATAAACGTACAACACGAACGGGTAGTAAGATGTGGTGCTTAAAAAAACTGAATTAAATCATCGGTGTTATACTCGATATCTAAACAAATATGCTCTAACAGTTACCCATTACTAAAATATCACGGACAGTCATTAATTATTTAAAAAAACTTATTATTTTGTCCTTAAATGACTTAATATAAATTTAATGTCGTCAAAAAACAAAGTGATTAGGAAGATGTTTGGTACAAAATTCAATTGAGATAGTGTAAAGGGAGGTGGTTTACACAATGATGAGTTAAATGACTTGTACTCATCAACAATCATTGTTTGGGTAATCTCTCATATTACGTTGGGCAGTATATGCAGAGCAAATGGAAGAAACTAGAACTTTATTGATTTGGATAGGGAGGTGGTGTAATTTTTAAGTGCTGAAATGTACTTTCAAGTTCCTAATACTTGTAATGAATTTATTAAATATTTGTAGGTTTAGTTTTTTCCTTTTTGCACTTTGTCTTTACTATTCGTTATTTAATTAATTTACTAGGCTAAGTCTGAAGTGGGTGTAATTAATGGTATTTTTTAGCATTGCGTCCTAAAACCGTTCGGGCTATACACTTTTGTATGTACTAATTCTACTAATTTTCAGTGATTAGGAAGGTTTAATGATGACCTGGCGGTCTAGGGGTAGGGTGTCAGACTTCTGTGCTTGGGGTCCGGGGTTAAATACTCGGTCCCGTCACAGATCTATTTGATGACCAAACCCTTCCTTCACCTCTGACAAGAAATCTTGTGAATGTGGGGAATGCCCAGGCCTCCACCGTGGATCGGATCCCACGTTAAACTGTAGGTCCTCCATTTCATCTCACAATCACCCTACCATTACACATCAGCGTAAGTGCGTGTAACCCTAACGAGTAGTAAGACGCGGTGCTAATAATAATAATAATAATATTAAAAGAGGCAGTAAAACACAGTTATTTATGAACAACTAAAGTTTTATTTACTATTGATACAGTCGTTTCAATTGATCCTTACTGTCAGTTCTTTTTATTAATGAATTTCAAAAAATATAGAACCAAATTTTATACGAGGAATAAGTATAATCAAAAATATATAATAAACGTAATTGTCTATACATTTTAATCTAGAAGAATTTCAGTATTGATCCTAAATAACTTTTTTTTTGGTACCGATAAATTTTTGCGCTATTTTCTTGGTCTTTAGCCAGCTTTATCCCCTCATCCTTGTCTTCTTCCTACCCCTAACATAAAGCAGCCCCTCATACGTCTTGTTTGATCCTAGTCTACACGACGTAGCCCATAGGATCAACATCCAACACATACATTACCAGCAAGAGACATGACCGGGGACCTTAGGTTCTGTTTACACAAGCAGGGAATCCAATAGCTATTGTGGATCATGGAGGTGTATAGTCAGCGGCAAAACTATCCCATTTAACCAGTTTTCTTTATATTATTATTATTATTAGCACCGCGTCTTACTACCCGTTCGGGTTATACGCACTTACGCTAATGTGTAATGGTAGGATGATTGTGAGATGAAATGAAGGACCTACAGTTTAACGTGGAATCCGAACCACGGTGGAGGCCTGGCATTCCCCACATTCACAAGATGTCTTATCAGAGGTGAAGGAAGGGTTTGGTAATTAGATAAATCTGTGCCGGGACCGAGGATTGAACCCCGGAAGCCAGCATAGAAGTCTGACTCCTTACCCCTAGACAACCAGGTCACCTAGTTTCCTTTATAATAAGTCAATAAAAGTGAATTTGATAAAATAATCTTTTAGGCTATTCATGTAACCTTTCAAGATTACTGTTATGAAAATTTAACATTAGATAATTACCATATATTATATGATCATTTTTAATTAATCTTACACATTTTTTAGTTCCATAGAGTAATACAATTTAAGAGGATAAAAAAATAGAATTCAAATAGCAAAAAAAAAAAAAAAACAGATGGGATATATAGTCCCATCACGTCTTACTACCCGTTTGGGTTATGCCAATAATCACGTGAATGTTCAAGGTGTAAGTAATGTTTAATTTAGAGGAAATGTACTCACATTTTCGTGGAAAATGTGGAAAAACTATAGAAACCTCGGTAAGTGGAAATGCAATTCGTATAGTGGTATGGATAAAATATTTCAATTATATTTACCATTCTTCATTTGCTTGGATGATTAATTTAGTTAGAGAATACACAGTTATTCGTAAGTGGGTTTAAGTAATATTTTAAGCGTCTGATAAACTCTTTCGATTACATTTTTAATTGATAACTCAGATAAAACAAATTATTACGATGGCCAATATTCAGTGTTAAAAGTGGACATTCGATAATAATAATATTTAGCACGGCGTCTTACTACCCGTTCGGGTTATACGCTTTAAGTACTAATTATGCTAATGGATTAGGAATTGGGAAGGTTGAATTAGAGGAAGTTATTAGAGGAAGTGAACCCGCATTTGCGTGGAGGGAGAGTGGAAAACCATTTAGGAAAAACCACCCCCAGTTCACCCAGCCGAGATTTGAACCTCGATCTCCCCGTCCTCAGCAGTCTCAACACGACTAGCGCGTTAGCCAACTACGCCACCGAGGCAGGTGACATTCTATAAAAACGAGAGTTTACAACAAGATTCTCGTAAGAAGGAAGGTTTTAGAAAATCCAAACTCGTTTTGTTTGAGCTCAACCATAATTAACTCTAAAAAAAGATTTTGTTGTCGGCTGAATTTAAGGAGTTATTTTTGTAGTAGACTCTAATACCGATGATGGGGAGATTGGGTTTCGAAAACTAGGTAAAGTGCACCGAGCGCTATTTCTTCTGAATCGTGTTCCACGCTCCCTAAACCCAAATGTGGATACATTTACTATTAATTTTACCTTACGTAGCCTTAAAACATTAGCATAATTAGTACATGTTCATGTAACGCGAAAGAGTAGTGATACTCAAAGATAATAAACAAATATTTACTTTATTATTAGTTTTATTTTATTACCCGCCTCGGTGGCGTAGTTGGCTAACGCGCTTGTCGTGTTGAGCTCTACTGCTGAGGACGGGGAGACCGAGGTGAGAATCTCGGTCGGGTGAACTAGGGGGGGGGTGTTTCCTAAATGGTTTTCCACTCTCCCTCCACGCAAATG
>CABEEJ010000394.1:0-19861 GCA_901482245.1 Timema douglasi | reverse complement strand
GGGTTGATCACGGGTCTATAGGAAGGTTTGCGAGTCCCGCTATCGTGTCTGCTCCTTCGTCACGGGAGATCTACCCGGTTACTTATGTAGTAGTTTAGTTAGTCATTTAAATCTATTAATAAATATATCTTATCGGACTAACCCGCAAGTCTCACTCCCCACGAACCCCCCATTCCAACTTTGTAACTCCCCATGGTGCCACGGTAGGGCTGTAGTAGGATTGGCTACCGGGCACCCAAATAAAAGTAGTGACCTTGCATATATATAGTCTGTTTTAATAAATAAATTACAGATTAATGGCATCAGCCCACATTCGATCTATATCGACCCAACGCCCAGTATTTTGGCGAAGACAGTGCCAAATCCTGTGGATAGAGGGTGTCATATAGTCATCAAAACGAGCCCTTCGGCCATTAAGATCAGTCTTCTAGACCGGAGCCAGTACTTTTTTCATACAAGTATCTCCACATTTAATCCTCTTGAGTACCTAGTTTGACCCCGTTCCGGAGAGTCGGTGATCGAACCCTGGATCTCTAGATCTATATCCAGTAGTTCTGACCGCTAGATAACAGAGACCAGTGCTATAACTAATACATTAGTGCCACAAATTTTAGTGGATTGGAGGTTTCGAAATTCAATTCCCACTTGTTGCTTTTAAATGCACCCGTGGAGTGTGTATTAGTCAAGCAACAGCTACTAACAACCTCAGAATTTACATTCCCCCCCCCCTTTCATATGCCATGAGTCTATATGCGCGTCTGTGTTTCATTCCGGTGAAATGCTCCGAGTGTGTGTGTGTGTGTGTGTGTGTGTGTGTGTCACATACACTCCCATGTTTCATCTGTAATTGAATTATACCATGACCCGCATACGTAATTACCCCCACCACTCTGAAAACATACGTTTTGAGCGGTAAGGGAGGTTTGCATCACCTCAAAGTGGTCACCCATAGGAATAAAAAGCACTGACTGAAACAAAGCAATACAGAATAGAACCACGAAACAGTTTTTTTTTCATTTTTTTTATTCAATCGTCTATAGCCGATTCCCCACTCAAAAACCCTTTCCTGAAATTGGTATTGAAATTTACACTAATAGGCAGAACTATCAGCTGTAAGTTTTAGTTCAATTTGTATAGGAAGAGACTTTCAAATAAATTGTACGACATATTCTTACAATCTTTATCATCTAGTGTATTAAAGTTTGGGAAATCAAATCTAAATGATTTACATTTATAAAATCAAAATCAATTCTTATTTATAATTAAAAACTATTTCCATACATATATAACCATTTTTAACTCAATATTAAAGGCAATTTTCGAAATATTTCAAGTTTTCTTAAATTTTGTCATAAGTAAACCACCCTTAAAATTATTGTCTTTTAAATATAAACATACTAACATACATTGTTAATTATTATATAAAATAGTTTACAAATACCAAATTTTAGCAAAATTGTTAAAAATATTTTCAAAAAATATTAATTTGTTCAAAAATCAGTTATCAGAACAATTACTTTTAAATGACTTTTTTTTAAGGATAACAAGTATTACAATCATTTATAGTACACAAACTATAAAAAATATCTATAGTTAATAAAATACTAAAGAAATTTTCTTAAATATTAAAATTTAAAAAAAAATGTCATCGGTAAACTAGCCTTAAACAAAACTTCATTTTATAAACAAGTACAGAGTTTTATCATAATTTAAATTCATATCTGGTAATGTATGACAAAGTCGTTTCCTCGACAAAAAAGTAGTTTTTGCGATTCCGTCTGTTTGCCTGTCTGTCTGTACCTCAGCCTAGACCAGAAACTATTTTACCGATTGGGCTAAATCTTTGTATCTATGTTTACAAGATTTCTCCTCCCTCCAGGTGTTTTATGATTTAGATATCAAGCTATAAAATTAAGGGTAATTTACATAAGAGCAAAAAAGAAAAATCCATTTTCTCAAAATCTGCGGTGCACCATAGATATTATATATATTTTAACAAATACATTTTAGAATTTATATTAATTCTATTTATACCTCATTAAATGTATTTTGGATGGGGTTTTAAACAATTTAAGCCTTGTAAATATTTGGAGAAAGTACTTAAATGTTGTATATTTGATAATGTCACGTCTAATTTTTTTACCCTAAACTACCTTGTTTTATAAACGAAGTGTTTCCCCCATTCAAAAACACACACAAACAAAGAGCATACGAGCACATACAAAAGAGCCCAGTTTAAAAAGTGTATATGTCCAACTCTTACAGTAGATATTTCATTTAAAATTACATCTGGTGTTATTTATTTTTAAATAATTCATTATTTTTAAAGGAAAAGGCGTATTCATATACGTAGAAAAAACTTTTTTAACTGTTTAGTTTTTCTTTCCTCTATATTATTATTTAATACGCACAGTAAATTAAAATTTAAGATGTAATGGAAGAGAACATGAGCTATGTTGGTTTTAAAAAGAGTTTATTTAAAAAAATCCAACCTTTTTAACCGAAATAAATAAAATACAGCGTCTATAGATACTGTAGTTTTATTAACAGTTATTTTATATTTTTCGTGAGTATGGTGGCGTCTGAACTAAAAATTTGACACCACTTTGATGGCCACATAGTACAAGGTGTAGATCTTGCACTTTATGATGACGAAGTTACCAAGGTTCAAATCCGCGGTGGGTCTACTGACGGTATTTAATCCTCAATGGTTTTCCACTCTCTTTCCACGTACATGCGAGTACACTTCTTCTACATTATACCTAAATTTTACCATACTTAACACAGTGTAATTATACTACCATAAATCCACATGGCTGACTCACTCACTGACATTGATGTTTACCCACTTCCAGATGAGCTAGAAACTTGAAATTTAGCAAACTTGTAGCTTCTAGCTTGTAACCGAAGGGAAAATTCCAAAAAGTTGAAAGTTTTAATTTTTAATCCCCGAAAAAAAAATCCAAATGGTGGATCAACTTTAAAGTTGGTGTGGACCTTTCTTTGGAAGTCTCTTGTGGCTAAACGGTAAAACCTATCAAAAAAGACACTGGAATTACATTAGATTACATCCACTTGCAAAGAAAACTCACCGGGGAATTGGGGGTGGAGCCCCCAACGAACAAAGTCAGTTAATGTTTATGCCTACAACCTTAACAGGTAGTAAAAAGTGCTGTTAACAACATAAGAAGAAACTTTTAAATCAAGTTTAAAAAAAATTCAGACAAATTTCACCAAGCTAATGACATATATTTAAGGAATGTTGGGGTTAATACGTCTATAAAACCAAAGTGAACGTAGTTATTAGATCAATATTTGATTTATTTTGACCAAAATATATTTTTCCTATAAAAACGGTAGAAATAAGGAACTTAAAAAGTTTTCCCGTCCCTACCACCTTAACTGTGCCTGTGGGCTAGTATGAGAAAGGTAAAATGTATAACTATACAAGCTGAATTTTTATGGGAAAAGAATTAGAAATCAAAATGTAATAGAAAACACTCTTTCGTACAATTAGCCAAGACCCACTTCGGTGGCCACATAGTCTAACGAGCTACTCTCGCATTAGACAAGAATGCCGATGACGCAGAGATCCGAGGTTCGAATCTCTGTCGGGTGTACCCCCAGGTTGCTTTTCCAAAATGGATTTACCGTCTCCCTCCACACAAATGGAGTACACTTCCTCTAAATATAACCTTACTAATTCCTAAAAACATTAACCTGATTAGTATATAAGTGTATGACCTGAACGGGTAGTAATGCTGGCGGCCGGGGTTCAATCCTCGGTCCCGGCAAAGATTTATCTGATTACCAAACCCTTCCTTCACCTCTGACAAGACATCTTGTGAATGTGTGAAATTCCAGGCCACCACCGTGGTTCGGATTCCACGTTAAACTGTAGGTCCTCCATTTCATCTCACAATCACCCTACCATTACACATTAGCGTAAGTGCGTATAACTCGAACGGGTAGTAAGACGCGGTGCTAATAATAATAATAAATTGAACGGGTAGTAAGACATAGTGATAAAAAAATCAGTCCAGGATTCGAACCGTGACCTTACTTTCACAGGGGGAAAAAACCCAGAGACAAGATGTTCCAGGCTTTTGGTTCACGTTCCCCACTTATGTGGTTTATTTTCCTGTAAACGTTCTGTCTCTGGAGTTGGTCGGTTCTTCAACTCGGGTCACCTGCCTATGTAATATCCAAACATGTTTCCCATCCCGAGTCCCAGGGGAGGTTTATTCTTGTGGCGACCGGAGCGGGTAAAGTGTGGCACAATGCCGCAGGTTCACGGCCAAACAACAACTCGGCTCATCAAATAATCATAGACGTATACGACACCATCGTAGTCGCCAATGCGCATGCTCGTTTTGTCACAATCATACGATCCATAGCTCAATTTAATATCGGGTGACACAACTTACATAATACCCGCTTCATTGGTCGAATGGTTCGAAGCATCCTGCTGATGACTGTGTGTGATCGGGTTTAGAGTCCTAGTCGGGTCTACTGAGGGACTGAACTGGTGGTCTAGGGGGTAAGGTGTCGGACTCCTGTGGTAGGGTCAAGGGTTCAATCCTCAGTACCGGCACAGATTTATCTGATTGCCAAACCCTTCCTTCACCTCTGTACAAGACATATTGTGAATGTGAGGAATGCCAGGCCTCCACCGTGGTTCGGACTCCACGTTAAACTGTAGGTCCTTCATTTCATCTCGCAATCACCCTACCATTACATATTAGCGTAAGTGGGTATAACCCGAACGGGTAGTAAGACACAGTGCTAATAATAATAGTAATAATATACTGAGGGTGGTTTTCCCACTCTCCCACCATGCAAATGCCGGTAGATTACCTCCAAAATACGTCCTTTCAAATCCCTACCTAATTAGATAAATTATATATGCGTATAAGCTGAACAGATGGTAAGAACCCGTGATGAAAAAAAAACACCCACATTGGTGGCAAAGAGGATTAAATGTCAGGCTCACATGATCTGATTTTCTGATAGCGGGAATATTGGGGTTTGAATCCTGGCAAGGGTGTACTGATAATTTTTCATAAACCTGAAGTGCTTCCCCACTCTCTTTCCACGAAAATGCGGGTCACATTGCCCCTTTTTTTTTTTAGCACCGCTTCCTACTTCCCGTTCAGGCTACATGCTTATGTACTAATAATTACGCTAATTGTTTTAGGGATTATAAAGGCTAAATGTATAAGAAGTGTACCTATATTTGCGTGGTGGGAGAGTGAAAAACCATTTTGGGGGAAAAACACGCTCATTACACTCTAACGAGACTAGAACCTCGATCTTCCCGTTATCAGAAGTCTAGTCTACTGCGAGAGTAGCGCTTTAGACCATGCGACCACCAAAGTTGGTCACATTACCTCTTAACGTTACCTTCGACATATCCACGCCTATTTTTAGTTACAATGTGTGAAGTGCTAACGTGTAGATGGATGCAGGGGGAAAAACAAAACAAAACAAAAAACAATTTTTGTTTGTTAACACGTTTAACAAGCCTTTTGGATTAGGCTATACGAATTTGTATTAATCACGCTAATTAGTTTAAGATGAGGATGGTTAAATTTTTATGGAAGTACACTTTTGCTTTCGTGTAAAGGTGAGTTGAAAATAATTTAGGAAAAAAATTATATAAAATTTTGCCCGAAACAGATTCGAACTTTAATCTCTATCCCAGTTGGTCTAGTCTGCTTTAAGAATGTTGATTAAGACCATTCGACCAGCGAGATGGTGTGAACACACTAATATAATACGTTTGTTATAATAACCGTCGTGAATATCGACATATGTGGTCTGGGGGGGGGCGGAGTGCTCCTCTCAGTATCTGAGGTCATTGGTTCTAACCAAACCAGGGTCGATGGATTTTTCTATAAATATATATAAATCAATATATAAAACTTTTTTGGTTAAGATTAATAAAATATTACTCTAGTACAATCATAGAATTTAATTTTCTTCGCATGTTGATATCAACAGTTCCTGATTAGCTGTCATGAGTATGGTGGAATTATCTAAATAACTTTTTAAATGCAGAGAAAAAGTTGGTCATTAAATTCCAGAAGATACTCAAGAAATTGTGAGGTCACCAAGTGAAGAAAATTAATTACAGTGTTTGCTTTGGAGCAATATTTTATTTATTTGGGCAAAAAAAGAAAGGTTTTCCATAAAAACTGAAAAAACACTGGCTTTTTCTCGCGTTAACTTCAACCCTATCTTAATGAGAATAGCTTCTAACATGATTACTATTACAAACAATTAATGCAAGTTTGTTTGCTTCATTAAATGCTGAAAACTAAAGTATACTAATTATCGCTACGGAACATTGTGGACGAGAGGTAAATATTTTACACTTAATAAGTATGTTAACATGTGTGTTGGCATTAACCGTGTAGTACCTGAGCTTAAACATACTTGCACCTTCCTAGCTAACAAAACACTTTCTGTGAACAGAGATTAAGTTGACTCTAGCTACCCCTATCCAAAAGGGTTGTTTTCTGAACCAATAACCCGACAATGCCGGTATCTCAGTTTGACACAACGATTGGATAGATTATTTAACATATTTTCTGTCGGGATCCAAGTGGTTTTTTTTTGTAACAGGGCAAGCAAAGATTGACCAAACCCTTTGTTTATCATGCAACAATTATGACCAAACATGTTAACCAATTTATGAAAAAAAAAGTAAACTTCTTTTATCCATAACAAACTGTTGGGTACCTAACATTCTGGGGACTTTCTCTAGTTTTTAATCGGTCTACATGTTTATGTGCATGTAAGCGACATATTACTTGCTGATTATTCATTAATTGTATTGGCAAGAAGTGTACTCTTGCATAAAAATATAATTAAAAACTGTGGGAATTTACAAAATAAAAACCTTCGCTATCACTTTGAATTTCTACAATCAAATGAGGTTACATTCAAAAGAACACGATATTTTAAATATAATTTAGTTAAAGTTGAAGCATTATATATAATTCATGTTAACTTTAACCGGACGTACTGGAGCGTTACTTTGTCCCACTTCCTAAAATAAGGGTAAGACACATGTTTTTTTTTTAGTATTACCCGCCTCGGTGGGGTAGTTGGCTAATGCGCTTGTCGTGTTGAGCTCGATTGCCGAGGACGGGGAGATCAAGGTTCGAATCTCGGTCGGGTGAACTGAGGGTGGTTTTTCCTAAATAGTTTTCCACTCTCCCTCCACAAAAATGCGGGTTCACTTCCTCTATCTCAACTTTCCCAATTCCTAATACATTAGAGTAATTAGTACTTAAAGCGTATATCCCAACGGGTAGTAAGACGCGGTGCTAAATATTATATATTTTTTTAGTATTATCCTTAAAAACTAGCAGTAAAGAACAGGACAAATTGTAAAAGATCTCCCCGGACCGAATTTCAAATTTTTTAAGACACAATGAAAGCGACCTTACCTGACTTCTTTCTAAGAAGGGATATCGTCCAACGGGGCGCGGTTGAGGGTGGAAAGAAGATCTCGTGGCAGCCATTGGAAAAAAAACACTCGCTATAACACCTGCAAATTAACTTCCATAATTTACAATCGATCTCAATATTTTATAGACAGAACCAATGTGTGCAATAAATTAATCCTAAATATTAATTTGTTATCTTAAGCTCAAGGTATTATTATTATTAGCACCGCGTCTTACTACCCGTTCGGGTTTATACGCACTTACGCTAATGTGTAATGGTAGGGTGATTGTGAGATGAAATGAAGGACTTACAGTTTAACGTGGAATCCGAACCACAGTGAAGGCCTAGTATTCCTCACATTTACAAGTTGTGATTAAGACACGTCTTGTCAGAGGTGAAAGAAGGGTTTGTCAATCAGATAAATCTGTGTCGGGACCGAGGATTGAACCCCGGACCCCCAAGCACAGAAGTCCGACATTTTAGCCCTGGTCCGCCAGGTCACCCTGTATTTAATATAAATCAAACCCAGTACAATAGTTGGTAGGGAACAGTAAACTACCTGTTGAACTAACCAAAATGTATTTAATTATTCAGCTCTAGCGCCCAGATATAACTGACACACGTGAATCAAAGGCGATCGGACCATGTCATAACCTGGCCAGGATCCGAAATAAGGACAACGAGATAGGTGGGTATTACAACGTGCTGTTAGAAGGTGAGTTCACTTTGTTCCACCAAATGAACACAAACTCAAATAAACCAAAATGTTACACTACTCCGAAAACAAAACACGTGCGTTGCCAATGGCTAAGAGGACTCACGCAATAGCGCATGTGCAGAACCTGTCAACCAAACCAACCATCCAACATGTATAGCGCAGTGTTGGTTATTTATTAACTAAAAATATTGAACCAACACAACAACATGTTGGCACCTATAGGTCCTAACATCTAAAACATGTTGGCTAACATCGCCAACATGTTGTGAAGGCGTTTGTATTTATACAAAACATGTTGTTTTACATTATAAACGAGGCTTTAGATTCAAACTGATTTAGTTATTATAATAAAATACTTATCATAAGATACTTATATTGTTCTCTAAATAATAATAAAAAAAAGATTCACTTCCCAAACTAAATCCTTTTCATGCATTAACGATCAAGTGGAAAAAATAACCCTAAGAAAAACCGAAAAAAACCCAACATAAAATGAAATGTAAAATAGTATAAACAGGAATGAATAGGAAAATTATTTTTAAAAATGTTCTCGCATACAAATATATATATGTATATATTATTTATATATATATATATACATGTATATATGTATTTTATATATATATATATATACATGTATATATGTATTTTATATAGAGAGAGAGAGAGAGAGAGAGAGAGAGTAGGATCTGGTGCAAGAAGAAACACTTAACTTTTTTTTTGTCAGCAATGATAAAATTTTAATATAGCACCGCGTCTTACTACCCGTTCGGACTAGAGGCTTATGTACTAATTACGCTAATGGTTTTGAAGATGAGGAAGGCTATATTTCGAGTAAGTGTACCCGCACTCTAGTTGAAAACAATTTATTTTAAACCCACTCTAAGCACATCCGACTGAGATTCGAACCTCAGTCTCACCGTCATCGGCGGTATAATCTACTGAGAGAGAGCAGTGCCTTAGACCATCCGGGCACTTAAAGCGGGTATTGATATGGTGTTTATAACCTGCCTTGTTGGCCGAATTGCTCAGGCTAGTTTCTCCTGCATTGTTTTTCCATTCTATCTCCACGCGAGTACACTTGCTTTAAATTCAGGCTTCTCCGTCCCATACACAATAAAGTAATAAGTACAAGAGTGTAGGTGACCTGGCAGTCTAGGGGTAAGGTGTCAGACTTCTGTGTTGGGGGTACGGGGTTCAATCCTCGGTCCTGGTACAGATTTATCTGATTACCAAACCCTTCCTTCACCTCTGACAAGACATCTTGTGAATGTGTGGAATGCCAGGCCTCCACCGTGGTTCGGATTCCACGTTAAACTGTAGGTCCTCCAGTTCATCTCACAATCACCCTACCATTACACATTAGCGTAAGTGCGTATAACCCGAACGGGTAGTAAGACACGGTGCTAATAATAATAATAATAATAATAATAATAAGTACAAGATTGTAGCATCCAAATGGATAACGAGGCAAAGTGGTCAACATTGATTATATTTCAATATATTGTTATCTTCATACGTATTGATAATATCCATCAAAGGTGACAGCTGTAGACCAAATGTCTTGACGTATGAATATATTAAAGTAGATCTAATAACTTTTATATCCGCCCGATAAGGTTTTTATTATTAACATTGGACCCTAGATACTATTAAACGTGAAGTTATTTTCAGATAGAATCCGGAAGCTTTTTAATCCTAAAAATGAATATGTTCAAAAATAAACGAGCTAGTAACCAATTTCTCATACCACAGGTAAATGTCGAGGGGAAGAAAAGGGCAGAAGGGAAGAAGAGGGAATATTCCAGACTTATTTTTTTATTAATAAGATTAATGTTTGTGACGTTAAGAGGTTCTGGACGCGATATTGGAAAAAAAAAGGCAGGAGTTTCATCGATTTCATCGGAACTTATACTGTCTACTTATAACGATCGTCTTGTGTTATGTATTCATTTTCAGAGTGAGCGAGAGAGGAACAAAAGAAAGTAAAGTGCTTTTTATAAGATTCCATTCAAGTAAACCGTAAAAAAAACCCAGTAATCCAGCTGATTGGAACTCTACTTCGGTACTTGGTTGCACGTGAGATGGTAGAAAGAGAAAGAAAGAAAGTATCTGAGAGAGTCACAACAGTCTTTTAGACTTTATACTAAGTACACGAATCTAGCTTAGTTTATTTTCTACTTTCGCGTCGCAAGACTATTTCAATAAACTGCTTCGAGGAAGGGTTAAGACGGCGGTGGATTTATCTCGGAAACGAATTTCGATTTTTCTAATCTTAAAATCTTAAGAAGAAGAAGAAGAAACTATCAAGAACTTTTTCAAGTCCACAATCAGAAGTTTAGTTTGACGCGATTTCAATTCATCTGGAGGTGGGTTATGTACTTAGGAACTATTATTATTATTATTATTATTATTAGCACCGCGTCTTACTATCCGTTTGGGTTATACGCACTTACGCTAATGTGTAATGGTAGCATGATTGTGAGATGAAATGAAGGACCTACAGTTTAACGTGGAATCCGAACCACTGTGGAGGCCTGTCATTCCCCACATTCACAAGATGTCTTGTCAGAGGTGAAGGAAGGGTTTGGTAATCAGATAAATCTGTGCCGGGACAGAGGATTGAACCCCAGACCCCCAGCACAGAAGTCAGACACCTTACCCCTAGACCACCAGGTCACCAACTACTTAGGACTTAGACTGGTCAACGAATCCTGCACCATCTGGTAGAAATCCTGTGTACTAAGGGAGTTCAAAAGTGTGGTGGCTCCCTGTTACCCTCCACACTGAATTTCTACTAGCGAGTGTGAAAGGGTCTACCAATTTTGTGAGGTGAAAGGTATTTTTTACATATCTTTCAGGGTTATTTTTTATGGGTTTTACTTGCCCTACGAAGAAATTTGTGCTGCAGATTTTTATCGCACAAGAAAAGTGAGTCACTCTCAGTTGGGTTTGAACCACGAATATCGGATAATAAGGTTGAGCACTTTACACCAAGACCGCTGAGATCAAACTTGATCTTTTTAGTAACAGATCATTTTAATTAAAAGGTAGGTCTAACGCTCTACTCTTGTAGTAGCCTAGACTACCGATGATGGGGCAATCAAGGTTTGAATCTCAGTCGGGTGTAACGAGTTTTTTTTTCCTAAATGGTTTCTCCCTCCATACAAATTCAGGTACACTTCCTTAATTATAACCTTCCTAATCACAAAAGCCACTAACATAGTATTATTATTATTATTAGCACCGCGTCTTACTACCCATTCGGGCTATACGCACTTACGCTAATGTGTAATGGTAGGGTGATTGTGAGATGAAATGGAGGACATACAGTTTAACGTGGGATCCGAACCACGGTGGAGGCCTGGCATTCCCCACATTTACAAGATGTCTGGCCTGAGGTGAAGGAAGGGTTTGGTAATCAGATAAATCTATGCCGGGATAGCAAAGTTAGTACACAAGCTTATAACACAAACGGGTAGTAAGACGCGGTGCTAAAAAAAAGGTAAAAAAGTACAACTGATTAAAACACTATTATAACCGACTTGTTCCATAATTTTATTGTGTTAACTAATCGATCAAACCTTAAGGATATCTGGTAAGTGTTTGAAATGTAAAATAAGTGTATATCTTTTTGTGAGGGATAGTTTCGTTTCAGGGTGGTATACTAATAAACTTATTTTTAAATATAAAAAATATTTCAAAAATTGGTTTAAATATGTTATTCTAAATGTATATCTGGTGAGTGACATATAATAGCACTGTATACTTATTTTGGGGGGAAACACTCATTTGAGAGTATTTAACTAATACGTAATTTTTGAAAATCTGAAAATTTGTTGAAAATGGCTTTATTTTTTTTAAATATTTGTGTGTTTAAATGATTAAAAAAAGATACAATTTTATTTTATTTAAGGTTAGCTTACTCAGGACTAATTTTTATATAATTTCTCAAAATTTAAAATATATTATGCTAATGTATATATCATCTATCTGACTATAAATAATTTTTTTTTATCAAGAAGACAACTAAAGTTCTTTAGTGAATAATAACTTTATTTTTTTTGTCATTGATATTTTTGTACTTTTTAATTAAAATTAATATTTTAAAATTATAAAAGAATTCAGTTATGCCTCAGTAAAAACTAACACAAATATATTCTAAAATAAAATCAAACAAATATTTTTTAACGCATCTTACTACCCCTCCCGGATATACTTATTTTAATTATACTAATTAGAGTAGATACGTGTAAAATAGAATTTAGAGGAAATGTAAACATATTTTTGGAGACAGAGAGAAAGGAAGGAATAAAGATAGAGAGAAAGATAGATAAGCAAAATTAAATAATAAAGGCAAACAGAGAAATAAATAGAGAGAAAGGGAGAGATATTGGAAAACCGTCTATAAATAAAACTCAGTTCATCACTTTCTAGGATTCTAAAATTCAACATCTCCACCATTAAGAAAATCAGACAATACGAGCCTGACAGCTTGGACCACGTGACTACCAATGAAGGTTTGGAAATATACTTAAAAAAATTATCAATGTGCGATTCAATTATTAAAATAATAATTTATTTTTTATATTGTTTAATAAAAAGTTATTGTATACCATTAATACTTAAATAATTATTAATATAATTAGGTGTTCTGTCTTACGACAGGTCCATTCCTTTTGTCAGTTAATTTAGAACGCCAATGCAACCTGTCTCTTACCTCCTCCTTCAGCTCACAGAATTTTCTTTTAGCCTTCAAGTCATCTAATAGGTGAATCATCCTCCTTCCTAAGCTCCTCTTTCCCCCAAATCGCCTTTTATGACGTCATAGAGAAGATAGTTCTTCTCAAGGATGGGAATGGGGAGTTGATATTGTGTCGGTCCTAGTTTAAACTTAGATTAATAAGTCATATGAAGCTACGACAGTCCTAGTCAGGCGGTAGTGGAAAATATATGGCTTTAATAAAACACTGGTCGGTGACCTGGTGGTCTAGGGGTAAGGTGTCAGACTTCTATGCTGGCGTCCGGGGTTCAATCCTCGGTCCCGACACAGATTTATCTGATTACCAAACCCTTCCTTCACCTCTGACAAGACATCTTGTGAATGTGGGGAATGCAAGACCTCCGCCGTTGTTCGGATCCCACGTTAAACTGTAAGTCCTTCATTTCATCTCACAATCAGCCTACCATTACACATTAGCGTAAGTGCGTACAACCCGAACGGGTAGTAAGACGCGGTGCTAATAATAATAATAAAACACTGACTCCGGTCACATGATGGAGACAATAAGTGATTTAAAGTAAAATTAACCTAAAACTTAGAAAATATTAATTTTTTAAGACATTCTTTTAAATAAAACTTCTTTAGTAATTTAATTTTTATAACTTTCCAATAGTTGGTTATCATCTCGTATATCAAAGAGTTGTGGAGATATAATCTAAATTGGAAATTTACGCATATGTAAAGTACCCTTAAAGCCACACGAATTTTAATTAAATTCGTTAGATAGAGCCAATTGAGAAAATCTCTTTTTTTTTCTCGCCCTTTTAGGGCTAGATATCCAATTTCAAAATACACCTCGTAAAATTCTAGATACCGAGTTTTAATCTGATCGGTTATATGATTTCGGTTCTAGGCCGAGACACACACACACACACACACACACACGCACACACGCACACACACGAGCACCCACTTTTTCTGTTTCAAGGGGACATGAAACTTTGACCTTACTCAAAAACTCATTCATTTTTCTATGGCCATTATAAACCTATCTTCGAGGAGCAACGAGAAATTAAAATTGAGTACAAATTTTTTGCTAACAAATTTAAAAAAATACTACAACAAAAGAGCTAATATATTGGAATAAATTTTCGAGAATCTATTTATTATAATACAGTACAGATTTTTTTATTAAATCACTTTATATATATATTCATTAAATTACGAACTAAAATTTACATCAAATAAAGGTCGTCTCCAACTTTGACTTCAAAACTTCGCTACCGTATTCTATGGCCTAAAATAGCGGGTGGAAAAAAGTTTTTAAAAATATAAGATTATAAAAAAAACTTCTTTTTTCGAGGTACAACATTTTAAAACTTTTTTAAACTTTTTTTTTCTCATCCCTGCTTCCTTTTGAGGTTATACGCATATATGATAATGTTACTTTACTGGATTAGGGAGGGATGAGAAATGAAGCATTTTAGAGTTAAAACTTACCGCATTTGCATGGAAGGAGAGTGATAAAACATTTATAATAAAACATTCTCCGTAAACCCAGCCGATATTGGAAACACAATTTCTCGGTCATCATAAGAACATTCCAACACGAGAGTGACGCCTTAGACCATTCGGCCACTGAAGCGTGTCTTAAAATGTTCTAGAATATTTTACTTTCTTGCTTAGTTTAGTTGAAAGCCCTTCTACCTGTTAAGCTAAGGGCCCCGGGTTCGATTCCCAATATTGTGGAAAAGTTTATCTTTGATGAAATTGAGACTTGGTCTTTCACGATCAGGGTGTTGGGTGTTGTGTCTGTTTTAGATTTAAGCTAGTTTGTAGGCTGTGTGTGCTGATATGATCAGTTAGTACAGAACGTACACGTTAAATATATTAAATTAAATAATTAAGAATTTCCTGCTAATTTTTTTAACCATGTCTCAATCGAATCGATAAGAAATGTACCTACATTTGCTGGTAGGGATAGAATTAAATTCGCTTGGCGTTCAGGCAGTTTCGATTGTAGGCATAAGTACTAATTACGATAATGGTTTAGGGATTACGAAGGTTAATTGAGATGAACTTCACCCACATTAGGGTGGAATGAGAGTGGAGAACCATTTTGGAAAACCACCCTTAGTGCACCCGATTGGGATCGAACCCCGATCTCCCCGCATACAGCAGTCTAGTGCAACACTAGAGTAGCGCGTTGGATCTTGCAGCCACCGAAGTGGTAATTGTTTTTATTCATCTTAACATTAAATATTTCAGCTCATGGTTGGCCTTAAAATTTCAGAGTTACTTATGATAATCGTATGCTAGATATTACATTGAGTACAAAGAAAGTGTTTAAGCTTAGTGTTTAAAACTATGTTCTAAATGTTTACCATTTTCGTTAAAATTATGTACAAAATTGAGTTTTCAGCTTTTTAGGGTTATGGGTGCTTAGAAAATGATCCTTCCACCCTTTACTAAAAATGATCGCTTATTTTAAATATTTAAGTTATGACGATTAATCATTTCAAACCCAAGTCACTTGGAAGGTACAAGATTTTTATAAGTCTTTGGTTCGATGATTGGGAAATTGAGAGAAACTATTTCATGTTTTGTGGTTATAAATTCAATTTATCAGTCACTTTGATTAAGTTATACACCCTATAGTTCAAAATGTGTCACTCTCATTTTAGGAAAACCACGAACTTACCTTTTAAAGACCTCGATTTTTTTTTTTCAAAATTGAGCCACTTTATGCCAAGGAGAAGCCAAGGGATTGTTTTAACCAAATACCTCCTCCCCCCCCCCCTCTATGCCTGTTTCCTGGCATGGAGGAGAGTTCCAGCTTAGAAGCTCTTAAGACGGCGATGCTAAGCCACGTTACATAGTCGAGAGGACTCTAGTGGAGTTTATGGGAACCAATACACCTCTCTACCTAGGGCACTAGTGGTTTGAAAGGGATTGTGTTGTGGGGAGAGGGGGAGATTACCTTCAGACACATTTAGTAGAGATAAGGACGGCGAACCTGGGAAACCTGGCCACTTATTGAGAAAACAGTGTGCGATACAAGTTTGTTAAGGAGGCTTAGAAACGGGTGGGGGGGAAATAGAAAGATTGGAAATTCTCAGACTCGAATAGAGACTAGTTAGCAATCTCCACGGGTAAAATAATTGGAAAACTTCTCAAACCAACGTTTATCTCAGGGTACTTTTATATCGAGATGAATTTGAAAATGCAAGTTTTGTTTTACAAGTACTTCCAACACCAAGATTACCAAGCTATTGTCACTTATCTCCACCCCCACCCCTCAACCCGTGGGTCGACGTGTCAGGATGGCTTAGTAGGATAGGTAGGCAGTGGCAAATAGTTATGGGGCTCGTTTAGATCCTATTTATTGAAATAGATTAATTACTATGTTAGTTTATAAAAGTGATGTATATTTTAGAACAAGTTTAAAGAGTTTAGAAATAATCATCGTTCTATCAACGTTCCTACTCAGTAGTTATGTGACCTGACCTATCTTCGTTGTTATAAAGATTACTATTGGAGAACACACGGCTGCTCGACTATGCGCGGTTATTGTCTAACTCAGACGTTCAAGATGGTTTGGGGCGTCCTCCTTTGTACTGAATAGTGACTCAAAGCTGTAGGATATTCTCCTCACAAGTTACTGTAGCTCTGTAGCTGAGTGTGTAAAGCACCACAAAGTAGTCCTTCTACAATTAGCGTCCCTCCCGGCCCCTTTCTCCTCAAAAGGTCTAAAAAGTCACTTTTTATATACCACAAAAGCATGATTTATAGATTAACTAAGGCTGTGAGCTACAACATTTTATTTTTCCGCCGCATTTTACCCTCCGTTCAGGTTATACGCATTCTTTAATTACGAATTACCTGCTTCGGTGGCCGCATGGTCTAGGGCGATACACTCACAGTAGACTAGACTGCCTTTGACGGCGAGATTGGTGTTCGATCCCAGTTGGGTGTATTGGGGTGGCTTTCCCTAAATTGCTTTTCACCCTTCCTCCACGCAAATGTGGGCACACCTCTAAATTAGACCTTCATTATCTCTAACACATTATTGTTACTAGTACATAAGCGTAAAACCATAATGGGTAGTTAAACGCAGAGCTAAATAAATCTTCCTTAATGCTGACTCATTAGGTTAGCTAATACAGACGCGAATATCCTTACTGGGTAATAAGACGTAGCTAAAAAAAAGAATACATTATTAAATTACAAATATTATTTGCTTAAAATCCCTTTACAGTCGAAGTTTCAGTGGGTTTCTGAACACAAGAAACCTCATAATCCAATTTCGAATTAATGGCCAACCGTATTACAAGCAATAAACCCCCCTACGGCTGTTAACTCAACTAGAATTACACGGACAAACTTATCCATTATGGAAGTCTAAAGCTTCTACGAGCTCGTCCAAACATGAGATCTCATTTCACAAACACATTATTCTGGGAATCAAATAACTACATACACGTGTGCAAAACCGGTTCTTTCAGTAATAGTGTAGTTACAGTTAAGATTCCGCTTCGGCATAGAATTCCTTAAGACAGTGTTCAAAATATGGTCCGCGGTGGCCTAAGAGTGGTCCGCGGTATAACAGGAAGTTTAATGATAGTAAAAATAAATTAATAAATGTTGATCGTAAATAATATACACTTTTGAAATGTAAGAGAACTCAAAACAATACTCTATTTATTTTCTCGGTAGACACAAGATACATAGAAAAGGAACTATGTACCAACGTTAATGTGAAAGTGTAGGCGTTGCGGAAAAAAAAGTTGAGAGATTTTGTAGGTTTTTTTTATAGCAAAACTTTTTTTTTTCTTCTGACAATTGATAAAATATTGCCCCAGTAGAAAGGGAGTTTAATTTTTCCCTGCACGATTATATAAGCAACTGTTGAATATCTGTCATGAGCATAACGGCATTAGATGAGAAAAAGTTGGTCATTACATTCCAGGAAACCCTTTGACCGATTTTTAAAGAAATGTCTATATCACCACGCGAAGAAAATTTAACTCTATGCTTGTACTGGAAAAATATATTTTCATTGGCAATAAAAAAAAGTTTTGGTAATACTTTACCTCTGACAAGACGTGTATTAATCACAACTTGTGAATGTGTAGAATGCCAGGCTCTCCACCGTGGTTCGGATCACACGTTAAACTGTAGGTCCTCCATTTCATCTCACAATCACCCTACCATTACACATTAGCGTAAGTTCGTATAACTCAAACGGGTAGTAAGACGCGGTGCTAATAATAATAATATATTACCTTTTAGTAACTTCTATTAAACCAAAATTCGTAACCCTGCGTTTTATTCCGAACCCACACAATTACCTTGCCTGCGACCTAACCCCTCCCACGAGCTGTCCTGACAGATCAAGCCCACGGGGGTAGGTCCCGATAATACTAAGATGTATTCCAATCTATTCGCCACAAGTTACTGGTCGTACCTGAAACACTGAGCTAGGGAACATTCTTACAACATAATTTTTTCCCATTGAGTCTTACGCATTTTAATCACGTTGATAAAGTTAGGATGAGTAAGGTAAAAAAAAAAATATATATATATATATGGGTTAAACAATATATGTGATCTAGAGGTAAGATTATCTGGCTACTGATCCAGAGGTACCAAGTTTGGCTCCCCGCCCCTTCCAGATTGTTTTTTGGTTAAAGAGTGGGTCTGAAACGGGGTCAATTAATCCTTGTGAGGACGAAGAAAGGAGTGGCTCTGGTCTAGAAAACTGAGATTAACCACTGGAGGGTTTGTTGAGCTGACCACATGACACCTTTTATCCGCAAATGTAGGCACTATCTTCACCAAAATACGACGGCCACTCAATAGGTATAGCTATATTTTTTTAAACACGCATATTTGCTAATGCTGAGGAGGGAATCATTTAGTAAAACTACCCTAAGTACATTCTGGTGGGATTCGAACTCCAAACTCCTAGTTTTTTTTTTACTTAAAGACATGTTTTATTTTGGAACTCAGCTTAATTCTGTTTTTTTTTTTCGCAACGACTGACATTGATATAACCAGTCGGTGATTTAGCTGCATCCAGATTCTTATTTTAGAGCCAAACATATAAACGAACATCCAAAGGGCTTGGGTAAATAATGTGCTATGTCACATCAACGATAACAGTTATTATTCATATCTAATAGTGTTTCTATACTTTCTTACATAAGGCAAATAGCTTATTTTTGTAATGATAAACGTTAAAAGATTTTAGAAAATTTGAGAAAAGGAATAATTAATCAGGTTTATAAATGAATTATTTTTTAAATACTTAAATAATCTCTTAGAATTACTATATTCTAGCATAGTAAAGCATAGCGTTTCATTTTATTTTTATATGAATCTACTGTACTCATTCGTTTCTTCTTTATGCTAATTTAATAATAAATGTACACAGGTGCAGCTATATTAATATTTAAATAATATACTAAAAAACTGTAGAGCGTTCAACAAACATAGGATATATTAGTTAATAACTGTACTTAACAACCGAAGTAAAGTTTTACTAAAGTTTATTTTACATCCTTGAATGTCTTAGTTCAAAACAATCTTCTGAAAGTTTTAACAAGAGTTTCAACCTTGAAGTTCTTTGGTGTATATATATATATATATATCACTATTTTACAACTAGTTTTATTTATAACCTTATTGCACTCAGTCATAAGTTTATATATATTTAGCTTTTGGCGTTGAAATGAAGGAAACGTAATTCACCTTCAAATTGTAATGGTGTCACATAAACACATAAAAGTAGAAAATAACACCTTTTGGCTAGAAGTTAATAGCAAATAAAGCACATAGTTACTCATTTTATTGTAAAAAAGTATGTGTGTTATGTTATTTTACTCGTCGAATAGTTCAAAATTTCCCCGCAGCGAGAGAACAGTGTTCAGAAGTTGAAATAGACAGCAATTTGGGTAAAA
>CABEEJ010000393.1:266747-281589 GCA_901482245.1 Timema douglasi | reverse complement strand
GGTCTAGGGGTAAGGTGTCAGACTTCTATGCTGGCGGCCGGGGTTCAATCCTCGGTCCCGGCACAGATTTATCTGATTACCAAACCCTTCCTTCACCTCTGACAAGACATCTTGTGAATGTGGGGAATGGCCAGACCTCCACCGTGGTTCGGATTCCACGTTAAACTGTAGGTCCTTCAATTCATCTCACAATCACCCTACCATTACACATTAGCGTAAGTGCGTATAACCCGAACGGGTAGTAATACGCGGTGCTAGTAATAATAATAATAATAATAATAATCCTGTTAAATCCGTGCGTAAGCCTATAACTGCTGACTCCAGTGGGAAAGCAATGAATCTGTGGGAAGCGATGTTCAAGAATCACGTGGTTTTGGATGACGTGGATCTAGGCCCTTTGATTGGGGCTTTATGTCGTCATTGAAGTCTCCTAGTTGGCAGATTCTAGATAGTGTGTATCCTAGAGCAGAGCTTTGGGCGGTTAGTTCCAGACAGTTGGTTCGCGCAGTTGGTTTTAGACATTTGTCAAGTGTGTATTAAAATAAGTCCGTTTAGCGAAGGCGTCAATGGTGGCTCGTGTATAGGCACTGTGGAACTGCAGCACCCCTTATTTCTACTTGATATTGTCTATAACATTTAATAAAATTAGTCCTTTTTTCTTTAATTCTTTCTTTATTTTTGTAGTACAATATATATTCCTTAAGCTTAATGTCAGTACTTCAGTAGCCATCTCCCAGTTTAAGAAAAAGATACAAAAATCTTTGTATGGAACTGTGCGCTTCACAGAGCCAGTGACGTGGTGTTTGATTGTTATGCGCATGCGCACATAGGAGGGGAGTGGGGAGGAAGACGTGACTGCCAGGTAGAGAGAGCACTGTTGCTCTCCCAGTGCCGGCTCTGGCGTGATGGTGGAAGGATTTTTTTTTTTTACTCAGTGTGTGTTGTGCTTAAAAACCGTGTACCATATTCTTGAATGTAATATTATTATTATTATTATTATTATTATTATTATTAGCACCGCGTCTTACTACCCGTTCGGGTTATACGCACTTAAGCTAATGTGTAATGGTAGGGTGATTGTGAGATGAAATGGAGGACCTACAGTTTAACGTGGAATCCGAACCACGGTGGAGGCCTGGCATTCCTCACATTCACAAGATGTCTTGTCAGAGGTGAAGGAAGGGTTTGGTAATCAGATAGATCTGTGCCGGGACCGAGGATCGAACCCCGGCCGCCAGCACAGAAGTCCGACACCTTACCCCTAGACCACCAGGTCACCTTGAATGTAATAAAGTGTAGAAGAGTGTTGAATTAGATTATTATTCTGCTTCCAGCTATTCTATTCGATTCATATTTTTTCGGTTCTTTTATTTAACAAAAAGACTAAATGCGCTTGCAGTACTTTCAATGGAGAAAAATTTCCTCAATTGTCATCCAGAGATCAAGGAGAAAATTATTGAACTTTTTGCGCAAATTAAAACAAGAAGAATGGATTTCATTTTTAAATGAATAGATCAAGCTCGAACTGTAACAATTTAAGTTAAAGTGAGTGAAAAATGTTTGGTTCTTTTTTGTTAAGATTTTATCAAGTTCCTGAATAAATTTTCTTTTTATACATGTGTTTTTTTCCTTTTATAAAATTTTAAAACAAAGGCTAAAAATTTTCTGGAGCAGCACCCCCATTAATTTTAGCTACGAGCCGCCACTGGAAGGCGTGCCTCACGCACCATGAGAGTAACCACGATTAGGACATGGGTTAGACATTGGTTAGACAATGGTTAAGACAGTGGTTAAAGAGTTGTGATCCAACTGCCACCAATGGAAGTAAAGGATCTCAAGCGATATTTTGACCGGGGAAAGGCGAAAGACTCGACAGAAGGTATACTCCATTCACGGTAGGAATTACTTTCTGAAAGGTCCTTTTTCCTACCAATATTCTACTATATAATAGATTTCTGGTAGGGGAAAAGGCCTTTCAGAAAACCATTCCAACCGTGAACAGACTTTCATGAGTTCGACGGCAATGTATGAGAACAGGTTGCTTTGGGAAATAAACAAAAAGTATTGTCTGTGATTGAATGTGTTTTCTTGAGTCTCTCGGTTGGACCCCTCACCTACAAATGCTAGCCAGCAGTCACGACTATTTAAATGAGGAAGTTTAATAGTGAACCCGTAACATTGACATATTTGTGTCGGTCGGCTAGACCTTACATAAATTTACTGAAATTTCAAGTATAATTTAAAATTTCATATCACTCGCTTTGTTATCAATCCTTGCATCTAAAAATGACCAAACGATTAAAAAATAATCTAATTTACCATATCGTAAAAAAATTACATAAGATAGGAGGCGGGAGGGATATGTAAAATCATGGAGAAAAAAACTGTACGTAATTTAAGGACGGCTCCTTATTAATAACAATTTAACAAACTTTATTTGAATAAAAAATGCAGTGATTTTAGAGATCAAAAATTATTAACAAGTACCAGAAATGTATGTAATTATTTATTAGTTTTTGAGTTCCTTATTGTATTTATATTTTTTTATATAAATCTTAGTATGAAGTTAAAATAATAGATACATATTATTATTATTTATTTAAAATTACAAATTAAACTAACAAAAACAAAACATATTAAAATTATACTTTTGTTGAATTATAATTTTGTGTTCTGGATTGACGAGAGAAGGAAATGGTCAGCCTATTCCTAAGTAAAGATACATGATACAAATGTAGTGAAACGAATTATGGAACTATTTTTTTTTCTACCAAAACTCTGCCTTCTGTTATACGCCACAATATGTCGGGCAATACATTTGTGTTTGTATCAAAACAAAACGTCAGAAAACGTTTTCTCGAAATTATTTCCGTCGATGATAAGGGCTAGGGAAACGAGAGAAAACGGAAACAATTGCGGTTAGTTGGCAACAATGTCTCGCGGAGGAGCGAGATAATGCCTGGCGCGCCTGTCACAGTGACGTCAGAACAATGGCGGGGGAGAGCATCTCATTGTTGTCAGCGGAGGGGTGGTTTTTGCGAGAGACCATAGACGTACAAGAAAGCAGATTTCGAACGTTACGGAGGGGGCGGTGATTCAAACGAGCATAGATAAAGCTTCTCAAGAGGATATGACTAGACATCGTAATAACCAACCACCGAAGCTTATGTATATTAGGAGTCAGATAAGAAGAACCTTCTCGAACACACAGTTAGGTTGCAGTCCTTCCTGTAAGAATTCTAACACAGATAAGGTGTTGAATGCTACTACAGTAATGTTCGACTCAATGGAATGTATTTGTGTAAAGTACAATCAATATTTAAACTCTATGACAAATCGTTTAATGTGGATTCATTTATTAAATATTATAATTCATTCATACAAGTGTTTTTTCCCCTTATATATATATTGCTCCAGTAGAAACAAAGAGTCTAATTTTCTTCGCAACAGTTGTTGAATATCTCTGCGGCATTAGATTGATAAAACTTTTTAAATCAATAGAAAAAAATTATCAATTTCATGACACACTGGACAAAAATCCAAGAAATGTTGAAGACTTCTTTTGAGCAATAAAAAAAAAAGTTTTGATGTAAGAACTGCAGAAAAACATTGACCTTTTTCTCGTGTCTCCCACGTTTAAAACTTAAAATGACACTAGTTGGGTAATAAAAAGGCATACGGCTTGAAAGAAGAAACGACAACTACTTAGAAAAAGTATTAAATTAATACAATTAAGTTTTCTAACGGTAAACCAGCTACTAATTGGTGTCAATATCCAAAGGCGATACATATAGTGATTTTTTGTTGTTGAAATCATGACTACTTTCAAATATTATTTTATATTCTCTAAAAGGTACTTCAAGGCACAAATAAGGTCTTACCACCCATCCAAGCTATTCGTTGTTAATCTATTGATGGCAAGGTATAGGTTTGAGAAATTTTACCCGCATTCGTGTGGTGGAGGGAATGTGGAAAACCACTCAGTAAAAACCAATCTTAGTCCACCCCTCTAGGATCTAAACACCGACCTTCTAGTCGTAAACAAACCAAACTAGATGAGCTTGGAACTTAATTAGCGTGCCCACAAGGGCGGGAAATAAGATATGGCTAGCTCACGGCTTCCTTTATGACTTTCTTTCAATACCTTGGAAAGAAAATATTGTAATCTTAAAAAAAAAAAAACTCAAGATTTTGATAAATGTTGACACTTCATGATTCCCTGAAACAAAAAAAAAAGTTGTTTTTCGCAATTCTGTATGTCTGTCTGTCCATCTGTACCTTGGGTTTGAGTCAAAACTAATTTATCGAATGGTATTTGGTGTTTTCCTAAGGTTCGCCCGAGGAATTTTTGGAAATAGATATCCAACCCTAAAATTAAGGGTAGTTTACTGAAGGTAAAAAAGAAAAAAAAATGATTTTCTCAAAATTTGCTAAAATGATTTTAATTAAATCTTATATTTAGACACTGTTTATCACTATACACAAGATGTAAATTCTCATTTTCTTATGAAAATGACTTTAAAGGTACACTACATAGGGAAAATTTTCGAATGTTTATCATTTTTCGGCAACTATTTGAAATACAAAATAGCTTATCATTATAAAATTGGAATATTATTAACGATATAAATCTTTTATTTGAAATATATATTTCTATACAACCAATCATTTATGAGCTATAAGCAAATATATTTACTTTTTAATTCAGATCTGAAAATGAATTTGATTTCTATGCTCTTTGGTAGACAATAATGTTTCTCTTTTCTCAATTTTTCTGTAACAATGTTACTAGTTCTTAAAGCCATAGATTAAATAAGTAACAGTGAATATTATTTCATTTATTATCTTTGGTGTAGTGTTTATACAGCAATGTACAAACCTATTACTTAGTTTCACAAATCTTACGAGTTTTTTTTTAGGAAAAGTCTAATTAAAGATAAAGGCGAGAGAAAGTCAATGCGGTACGCCGTACAATTTTTTTCCTGATTATTGAAACGTTACCAAAATCAGTTCTGGACTCTGCATTCTCCTAAATATGTATATGACAAACTAAGTCGATATATATTGCTTTATAAAAATGAAAAAACGTATTTGTAAATGTATAAATATGAAGCATTTTTTCATGTGCATGATTTAAATATTCTGAGAAAGTTAAGATACACAGCAAAACGAGTATGATAAAAATAAAATGAGTAAAGAGAAAAAAAAATATACAAAAGAGATAAAAAAAATTATAATGAAATAGTCGCGATTATATATGGTGCAGTGTGAACAGGTGATGGGGGAGGGGGGGGGAGTTAGCTGTAAGACTAAAAAAAAAAAGGAAAAGGTTTTAACTGTTCTTAGAAGACAATTAAATTCTGGAAATTGTGAAGAGATTAAAAGTTGAAATAAAAGGATTAAGTTTTTTCGCCAGTGATATTTAAAGTTAAAAATATCTTGTGACATTTATATTTTATAATGAACCATTAACTTTGCTGCTACTAAAATTTATCTGTGCTGTTTCTAACTTAAGTTCACCTCGTCTTACTTAATACCCGTCCGTGCTGTCCATAGATGAGGCAGTGAGGAGTAAAATTGAATCTAAAGGGAAGTTGGAGCAGAAAAAGAGAAGGAAAAGGGAATGAGTTGCATACGTCGATAGGTCCTAACAAGAATCAAAATATCCGAAGCTATCAATTTTCAGAATAAGATATCTTAATGGAGAATTCCTCAATATAAAGCATAATTAATAGCGGCGGCTACTTGATTCTTAAAAATGCGATCCCTCACAATTATAATAATTGTACAAATGGCAGCATGAAGCCAACTACCGGGTCTAAGGTGGCTGCGTTATCTGATAGCTCGTGATCTTAATAGAATCTCACATTTGTAGCTGACGATTTCCGCACGTCCATCATAGACTCAGCCTTAAAATATGAGTGAAGAATGACTGTGGGAACGGGACGATTCCTGGTTGACTCAGTGGTTATAACATTGGCGTACTAAGTCAAAGGTCCCGGGTTCGATTACCGTGTCCAGGTGTCATTTTTTAATTTTCAGAATAAGTTTCTAACAAGTTTAGACATGCTCGGTTATGGTCTGTCAGTTATGATCGGTCATCATTGAACATGTTCAGATTAAGACATGTTCCGACAAGGGTCGAGTAGTCTGGTATGGGGACAACCATTTTGGATCTACCTGCGGTGGTATTTACGTAAAGAATATATAGTCAGTATTGTCAAAAATGTGATACTTCCGCAAAATGCTGGTGTGGCAGGGAGATAAAGGGATGAAATGGGGGAGAAAACGCACAACCTTAACATGAAATGCGATAATCAAACGTGTTCGAACCAGTTGTGTAGTAATATCAAAAGTACACTCCACCGCAAAAAAAAAAGTGGGGTGGATTTATCGGTACAGGCTCGAGTTGTTGGGTATGAGATACGCCATTTTGGGTTTACACATCATGCTTTAAGGTTTGGAGGAGCCCATCTCGAATTTCCAAAGTGGCCATACATGCTCAGACATTTTCACACTTGTTCAGACATGTCAATCAATGAATCAACCTTGTCGAAACATTTGGAAACTTGTCACAATAGATTTCAACTGCCGATGATGGGGAGATCAGGGCTCAAATCCCGGTCGTGTATTTATACCAGAATAATTTTTCAATATCCTTCCACGCCAATCCAGGTACAATTATTCCTAATCCAAACTTCCTCATCCTTAGCACATTAGCGTAATTAGTTCATCTGTGCATAACCAAATGACGTAGAGCTAAATCTAAATACTAAGATTTAGTAATTTTTAGGTGTGAAATATCTGATACATGACAAACATATTTTAGAACCAATTCAAAATGTTTTAAGCAAATGGTCAAATAATTTTTCTTTCTTTTTCTTAGCAATGAGCCTTACTACCCGTTTGAGTTATACGGTTATTTGCTAGTTACGCTAATGTTTTTAGGGATCAGTAAAGTTATATTTATAGGACGTGTACCTACATTTTCGTAGAAGTAGAGTGGAAAACCATTCTATAAAAAACACCATTTATACACCTGAACTAGTTTCGGAACTTGATCTCCCTGTCATCGGCAGTCTAATCTACTGCGAGTGTAGCGCGTTAGAACAATCGGCTTAAAATAACTGTTTAACTTTAGAACGTGGCGCCAGATGGTTAACTTGCTCTCAGTAACAGACAAACGTAATTTAATAGCGTGCAATCACATGCCAATCAACTCTGTGATACAGTCGGCTAGAAAACGTAAATTTACACCAACACTATTACACGTGGATCATTTCTGACTAAACATTAATGGAGATAAAGAGTCAATAAAAGTTTCTAATACAGAATATTGCTTAAATATTAAATTATATTTCGATAAAAACTGCATTGTCGCTTTGTCCCACATCGTCACCGCGGAAAATTTCGAGTAATCATTCAAATACGAATGTACTGCACACATTTCTGGCATATTGTAGGTCTTTTCCCTTTTACTCCCATAATACCTCGCGCGAGCCGGGAGCTGAGTTGGACCTGCCCATATGAACGCCCATAACTAAGTTGTTCGTCCACGACATGGCTATGTATTGAAACATATTTATGAGCATGTGGGGAATTTCTTTGAGCGTAGTGTCAGAAGACAAAAATGGACTAATTGGTTCTCGCCTGTCTGCCTTCCTGTCACATCTCCATAGCTATGGTTACCAAACATGTGACTTAACCTCTTTTCGACACACATAATTTTAGAAAGTTTTAGTCGAATTATTTCGAATGCACCTAGGCATTTACATTTTGAAAACGATGGTAAAAAGGTACGCGAGGTCATACATGAAACTTAGGAGCGCACAATGTCAAAACAGTATCTACGCGTGCGTGTAGGACCCGTAGGAGAGGATTATAGTCTACAGCAGTGGTCTTTAACCGGCGGCCCACGGGCCACTTGCAGCCCGATGATTTATGAAAATTATAAAATTATTTCAAGAGAAAAAAAAGAAGACAAATTCATTTACAAATGTTATACAATCAGCTAATAAAATAAATATGAATTTTATTTAAATATGTTACGTTATTTTTTAAAGGATTTCTGCTTTTATACGCGAAGAAAAGTATTACGTTTTTATACAAATGTACTTTGAACCGGAAAATGACAACTCTAGAGGACAAGACAAATCACGCTACCACCTGTTATGAAACATCTAAATAAAGGAATAACCAACAAAGAACATACGTCACGAAAAAACCGGAACTTTACCTGTCTGAGACAGACCGATACGAATATTTTAATATTATTTAATCTTAATATTGTCGGTACAATATTGTGGTCTGTGAGCCAATAAGATACAGAAACTATGGCCCTTGGACATAAAAAGGTTGGAAACACCATGTCTGAAGTAATGCTTCCAAAAATCTTTAGAACTGAAAGCCCAATTTTTAGAACGACCAATTTTCGTGACACAAATATATATAATGGACTTGAAGGGCAGGGTGTGGAGGATATTGTATAATTTTATCGGTATAATTTTGTATCACTTTCGACAATTTTTAACGTTTTAACATTTTCAAATGATTTCAAAATTTTCATATATAAAAAACCTTCTCGCATGTCATCAAATATCGGTTTGCTTCCCAAAGCTTGACAATCAGTGGTCTACAATTTTATTGGGAAATTTCTGGTGAGGATAACAATTATACTGTATCTGGTGGACTGCTTTCACTGCTGGTTACTTCCAGGTTGTTTTTCCTTTGATTCCCCATTCTTCCTTCACGCAAATGTGGATACGTTTGCTCTAAATTTAACTTTCTTCATCTTTACCTTATTAGCGTAGCCCCACTAATAGCCCGGTCAATTATAGTTGTAGGATTCCGTTAAGAAGAACTATTGTAATTGACAGTTACAAAAATTAAAAAAAAACAACTAATTTAATATTTAAATATCACTACCTATAAAATATAAATAATAATATAATAAAATAATATTCATGTTGATCGGAAAAAAAACGCTCGTCTTTTCTAAAATGTTTTTCTACCAAAATCCCATTTTAGTAAGACACGAAACACGGTAAAAAGATCAACAAAGAAATAGAATAACTCATTTATTGTAGAGATAAATTTACGTTTATTATCCATTTTTATATGGATACAGATTAATCAAGGACAAAAACTAATTAAAATACTCTTTTAGTCAAAATCGTCCTAGAATAAATATTCTTTATAAAATCAATAATAGAAAAACCAGCTTCGGTGCCCGCGTAATCTAAGGCGTCATCCTCGCTTGGACTGGACTACCAACGATAGGCAGATCGGGGTTCGAATACCATTCGGGTGTATTGAGGGTAGTTTTTTACTCTCCCTCTTCCAACAAATGAGGGTTCACTTTCTCTAAATTGAAATTCTTCATCTCTAACATTATAACGTAATTACTGCATGGGCGTTTAACCCAAACTGGTAGTAAGAAGCAGTGCTAAATAAAAAATAATAATAATAATAGAGAATGATGCAGTATATTACCAATATCAGTGCAAATAAAGGGGATACTTTTTTTTAATCGTTGATTTTTTTTTTCCCTTCTGCTAAACCCGTTGCTATTCACCAACAAAACAAGTTTGACCACCGAACTCAAAAAGGTTTACTTCAACTTATTAAATAAAGTGACTGGTATTCGCAATGTATATCAGGTAATCGGACAATACCAAACGTCATCTGTCAAACGTCATAAGGAAATAAAAATCCTTCAGAACTGTAAATGGATTAGATTCAGTTGAACTCTTGAATAAAGTATCAAACATAGTCCGGGACATGCAGGAACATTATTATGATTGTAGGGTGACCTGGCGGTCTAGGGGCAAGGTGTCGGACTTCTGTGCTGGGGGACCGGGGTTCAATCCTCGGTCCCGGCACAGATTTATCTGATTGTCAAACCCTTCCTTCACCTCTGACAAGACATCTTGTGAATGTGTGGAACGCCAGGCCTCCACCGTGGTTCGGATTCCACGTTAAACCGTAGGTCCTTCATTTCATCTCACAATCACCCTACCATTACACATTAGCGTAAGAGCGTATAACCCGAACGGGTAGTAAGAATATATATATATATTTCATTCAAATACTTGAGCTATAGCTAATAAGACATTTTAAATCAATTAATAAAACAGTGATAGGTAGTTACAAAGAACATCAGTGATAGTTTAATTTTATAGTGTAATAAATTATATTGTCAAAGTTTGATATTGAAAAACAATATTTATAACCAAAACATTTCTTAATGAAGGCTGTTTTTTTAGGGAGGAAATGGGGCCTATTTTTAGGTTATTGCGGTATTATTGGAAATAATAAATACCGGGTTTGGTTTTTTAATTTCTTAGAGGCATCATTTGTATTTTTTTTATTTCTCGAATTTTTGAAATTCATTTTTTAACTTTCGAGACGAGATCGAGACTATTTTTTTCTTGAATTTTTGAGATAATTTTGAGTGTCACACGTCCCTCATTTATCACAATAGAATTGACTTTTTAGTATTAAAATTTATATATATATTTAGCACCACGTCTTACTACACGTTCGGGTTATACTCTTATGTACTAGTTACGCTAATGGGTCTAGAGATTAGGAAGGTTATATTTAAAGGAAATGTACCTGTATTTGCGTGAATGGAAAGTGAAAAATATTTTTTTTAAACACCACAATCGGTATACCCAACCGAAATTAGAGCCTCGATCTCTCCCATAATCGGCAGTCTAATCTACTGCGAGAATAGCGCGTTAGACAATGCGAAAACCGAAGCGGCTATATACTTTTTATTGCCAGTTCATATATACAAGGTGTTCGGAAACTCATAGACCAAAATGCACATATAATTTGTTTGAACCAAAAGTAATACGAAGTTCCTATACACTTACATCTGAAAAACTTTGCTAATACCATTGAATTGTGTTCAAAACTTTGGCGTACAGCACCGGGAGAGCAAAGCTGTACAAGCATGCGTGTACAACCAGTTGCATACGAATTAGGCGTGCAGCACTGCATATGTAATAATAATGGCAAGAGCTTCTTGTGATGTAGGACCGTTAATGATGACCCTCAGAAAGTATTACCATTTATAGATGGACTGGTGTGTGGCTTATTATTAATTGTTATATGATCTGCTGTCGCACTCTAAGATGTCAAGGTTCACAGTTTCCCGTGCCTAACTACTAGGCAACCTGTTGTACACGCATGCTTGAACAGCTTTGCTCTCCCGGCGCTGTACACCAAAACTTTGAACGCAATTTAATGGTATTAGCATGGTTTTCCGGATGTAATTGTATAGGGATTTTGTATTATTTTTGGTTCAAACAAATTATGTGTGCAGTTTGGGCTATTAGTTTCCAAACACCCTGCATATATATAAATATATATCTGGGATCGAACCAAGGGTCTCCTAAATCAATATAGAGCATCCCTGATCAACCATCTTTTAAAATGAACTAGACTTGATATCAGATTAAATAATTTTTTTTGGTAAATAAACTGTCAAGTCACACCACCACTCTCTCCACCACAACCCCGATTCCTCCCCTTCCTTCCCCACCAACCCTTAGGATTGAAACAAATATAGATTTATTATATAGAAAACGCACACAAAGAAACCATGCACCCCCACCCCCTACCACCACCTCAACCACAACATCCCCTTACCATTTAAACAAAGCCCTTTTTTATTATTATTTTAGTCTTTCTCGGTTTATATAATNTTTCATATAATACAGATCGGTTTTTGGGGTTTTTTTTTTTTTTTTCAGAAGGCGACTGACTGCAACTCTAGTCGAATGGAAATTTCATTGCTGGCTCGACAAAATAGGATTTATTCCGAGGGAGGAAAGAAAGAAAGAAAGACAGAAAAAAACACGATGAGACAAACAATTTGGCTTCCTGGCAGCGTTCAGAATATAGTAACCCGACGGGGGAAACAGTCTGTTGTGTGTATGTCTATAGTATGATTCGTGTAGGAAATACCTTTTAGAAAATACAAACTTTTGTTGTTGTGGTTAACATTTATACAAAGTTAGTATTCTAATATTGTTATTTTAAAGGTATTGTTAACATCTATCAAATGTGACAGATATAGATCACATAAATTTACCATATTAATTTTTTTTTAACTGTCAGATATGGTTCTACAACCAGAACACTACGATACGAAGAGGAATATAGTAAGATCGACATGCAAAGAACCCTTTAGTTTTTATTTTGTAGTTTCTGAACCCGCTTCGGTGGGCAGACAGACTTAACGTCAAGGTCATCAGGCTGGTTAACCTGTGACGGGTTAGAGAGAGAATCCTGATCCTGTGAGATGAATTATCCAACACTCTACCACAATGAAAATGGGGGTATATTTACTCAAAAATACCTTCCTCCTTCCTACCCAATTCATCATCATCATCATCATCATCATCATCATCAATTGTTTTCGTTCTGTGGCCGGGTTAGTTTATTAAAATTCTTCCATGCCCAATTAAGGGGATTAAATGTGACAGGAACCAATGGGGAATAAGACGCCGTGAAAGCACATTACCTTAAACACATTTTTAAAAATCACAAGCATAAGTGAAATAATGATGAGGTAGGGAATAATTTAGAGGATGTGTAGTCACATTTGCATGGAGAGAGTGTAAGAAAACATCGAGTAAAAATAACTGTTTACAACCCTGACCTCTTCGTCATCAGCAAACCAGACAAGAGAATGACGCCTCTGCCCACGTGATCATAGGTATTAAATACTTTATATAAGTGATAAGGATTAATAGGGTATTTTAGAGAGAATGTACCTCCATTAGCGTGAAGAGAGATTGGGGGAAAATCACAGATATAAATCGCGCGTGGAAAAAACTTTTGCAATGCAACTTGCCAAGATTCAAACCTCGGACCTAGCCTTAACGTGTTATCTTGATAACAAACCACGTGGACACCAATGTTGATAGTCCCTTAAAATTTTAAAAAAATAAAGAAAAATCTCTATATTTATCTTTGAGCTGCCAAAACTTAAGCCATCTCTCCAAAATTCACAATAATTATTGGACACATGACAGAGCAATAATACAAAAATAATATAAAAAATAGATTGAATAGTTTTTTAAACTATTAGAAGAGGTTCTTTCTATTAAGATCCAGGTATAGTTTCAACCTTCACTTCACTGACTTCTATGTCGAGACTTTCCTGAATAAAAAAAAACCTATTCTTTCCTTGGGAAAGTTATAGACAATGAAGTCTACTACCAAATAACCTAGGTGTCCTCTGGGAAATAACGCATTTTTATCGAGTTTAAGACGTCTAGGGAGTCTTACTCACTCCATCCCATCTTAACAAGGAAACTTCGAGGGAGAGAGAGACGGAGAGAGAGAGGGACAAAGAGAGAGAAGGGAGGAAAAACAAACAAGCTTTCATTTTACTAAGAGAATTAGGTAAGCTGTTGAAAAACCTGACTGAACCAGGTGGACAGAATTAAATCCCGACTTGAGTCAGGAGGGTGGAGGGGAGTGTTACCCTATCCTGGACTAGTGGTTTCTCATACTCTCTCCAGGAGTATGCCATCATCATTTCTAAATAGCGCGTGTCAAATAATGGAGTAACTTGGGTGTGATTTAACCATAAGTAACGTCGCCGTAATGTCAATATTATTTAGTCTGGTTGCCCAGCGACGGTGAGGTAGGGGGTTCGAATTTTGACTGGGTGAGATGAGGGTGTTTCTTTTCTAAAAGGTTTTCCCCTCTCTTTCCACAATTTTACACTAACTTTTTCTCATAAAAATTCGGGGAGAATTTCTTTTAAATAATTATACCTTCATAATCACTACAACATTAGTGTAATCAGTACAAAAATGTGTGTAGTAAGACGCGGTGATTTAAAAAAAATGAGTATAAGACAAACGTAAGTGCGGTAAAGAGGGTGGGTAAAACAAAAAAAAATCCTTCAATCAACGTCTCCCCTCTGGGGTCTTGTTTCTTCAGAAAGATTGTAAATACTTATTACTTATATTTATAATCGTAATATTTTACATTGGCTTCAAATTGAAAAATTGACACCTGAACACGCCAATCGAACACGAAACCTTTGACTTAGTACCCACAGAATGATTATGGCATTGGCGTTCTAAACCAAATATCCCGGGTTCGATTCTCGTGTCAAGATATCATTTTTAAATATAAAGAATATGATATTTAGATGCGACTATAGCCGTAATTATCAAATATAATAGCTTTGCTATTTAATCCATCATTATACATAGTGACAAAATATTAATTATAAATCACAAAAAATTACTTATTAATATATTTGTTAGAAATTGTAACTAAAAAATTTCATATTTGTTGAGGATTACAACTGCCTTTTATAATGAGGGATAAACGTAATTACATTATTAGTTTATCCCCCCCCTCCTTTTCACGTCTTACTACCTATCCGTGTCTTTTAATTTATATGATGGGATAAGAAAAATAAAATTCGAAGTAAATATACCCGTTTTTGCGTGAAGAGAGAGTGGGAAAACCATCCAAGAAAATACACTCTGAGAACACCCGGTAGGGTTTTGGAACCCAGACCTTCGTGTGAACTTCAAATCAAACCAGACAAACCTTTCATTTAGTCCATGTGTCCATCGAAGCGAGTAAATACAGTTTTACTACTCTTGTAAAGATATAGCCTACATTTTATAATTGTAATAAAATTCTTCCCAATTTGGTGGTCGCGGGGTCTATGCAGTGATTTCTAGCCCAGTTTGTTTGCAGGAGCGTCTAAGATATTCCGTAAAATCTCTGGAACCTCACATTATCGTAATAAGTACATATACAGGCAGCCCGAACGGGAAGTAAGACTCGGTGCTAA
>CABEEJ010000393.1:234725-266680 GCA_901482245.1 Timema douglasi | reverse complement strand
TTTTTGGGGGGGGGGGGGGGGGGGGGAGGAACGAGATCGCGAGTTTAGGTTTAATCCTATTAGGGGGTAACTGAAAGTATCACAATCTGCTGTGTTGCAATATAACCGGGAACCCTTTAACTCACACTCCAAAAAATAAAATAATAATAGGCTAAAGGCTACCACAATAAAACCGAGCGTTTATAAATCATTTATATTAGAACAGACCCTGGATAGGTGGGCACGTCGACTAAATATCAGGCTCATTTATACTAAGGTTGTCGACCTCGGTGGGGGTCTTGGTTTAAAGTGCTCTGCTTGGGTACCGATGTTCGTGGGTTCAAACCCAGCTAAGGTCGACGGATTTTTCTCGAGCTATAAAAATCCGCAACGCAACTTTCTCCGGAGGGGAAGCAAGGCTGTCATCCTATGAGGCGAGTAAAAGAACCCGGGAAGATATGTGAAAATACCTTTCCCGGCAAAATTATTAATCCTTTTCGCTCTCTCTCATAGAGATTATCATTTGCCGATAAAATTAGTCGTTTTAGAAAGTGCACAGCTTAAATAAATGAAATGAAAACTACAATAGCTATCATATCTCAGGGAGCTTTTCTTTTTTAACGTACAGCTTCTTTGAACGGGAGATTTTATTATATAAATATAATTTGGCCGCGTAGGTTTTTTGCTGCTCTGGTTGCACAGAATGTATGGAGGCTGTCTACACGTCGTACCAGTGATGTGATGATGGTGATTATGATGGTGTGGATCCAGGAGTGATACTAAACCTAACTTAAGCCTAACTAACCAAACCCTGTTAGCCTTTGGGATAGTTCCCCTTTCGGTTAAAAATATCTAGAGACCAGCCACTAATAGAACCCAGAACCCCTAGGTTCATAGATAGGTTCACTGACCACAACACCACGGGGTCAGTTATTTGAGAGAACTGAGTGACTTATTGAGAAACAGCGTTGACGTTTTCTTGTTATCATGTGGTCAATCTTCCCTTAAATATAAGACCAAATTTGACAACGCTAGTTTGTCGATGTTGCCAGTAGACCACCTTTTAACATATGTGAAGGCGAGTAAATCTGTCAACAGTTAGCCGAGAGAGAGAGAGAGAGAGAGAGTGAAGATAAAGCTCTCGTCAATAAAAGCTGCAGTTCCCTTGGATAAGCTATTCATTGTCTTTCAATTTGGCTTGCAGATGAAGGAAAGGTCGGGGGTCGAATCCCGAATTGGTGTAAGGGGTGATTTTACCTCACTGTTTTTCCCCAACTTTCACTCCACAAAAAATAAATACACCTTAATTTACTCTAATATATACCTTTTTTATCCTTACCTCATTAATGTAAATAAAATGCATCTAGCTAAACCAACCAAGGATCATCTCATTATGCCTGAAAGGAAGAGATGTTACGAGTGAAACAAGAGTCCTTGTTTACAGGACATCCAGAACGAAGTGATGACCAACCTGAGGATCACGGAGCAGTATTGGTGGCCGACAAAGAGGAAGGACATAGCTACGTACGTAGAGAAATACTATTAGTAATAAAACACTTTTTATTTTGTTAGCAACCTATTCCTAAGAAATTACCAATAAAGAGGAGGTTTTTATTATGAACTGATAACAAAAAATACACCATCACTTTATCTTATGGTACAGATGTCGACGTTCCTGGCTACAAAACCAAAAGTCCTGGGTTCGATACCCAAGTGCTTCTAAAATTTACATGTGAAGCAACATGTTTGGAACGGAGTCAAGTCAGCTTCGTGAAGTCAAATGAGATACTTGAATAAATAAGTAGCGGCTCCGGTTTATAAAATTGAGATTAAAAGCTGGGGGATTAATTAGGGTGACTACATGACACCCTCTTTCCACAAATGTTGGCACTACCAACGTTAACGGTGGCGGCTGCTCAGTCGGTATAGCTCATAACATGTAGTTCCATAGGCCGGAGTGTTACCAAGACGTGGTGGAGGATATAGGGGTGGGGGGGGGGCGAAGAGGCACGATAAATATATATTAATAATTAGGACAGGTCTCAGATTAGCGTGAGTGACTTTTATTTAACTTCAAAGAATTTTATTTGATCATTATTTTGTTGACGAATTTATGAGGTACTTGTTCGAAAACCAGTTTAGTAAATATGTCAAGTCTCGAAAGCTACACCTTAAAACTAATTATTTGACAAGGATTATCTTCCTTTTCGCGAGTGTAGCAAACGTGGTGCTGTGAGTTTTATAACCCATCCGTGTTATCCGCATATCTTAAATAATGGGGTATGGATATGGAATGTTAAATTTATAGTAACCGTAATTAACTTATTCGATTACTCTTTTACCTGCGTCTTGTTAAACTACCCTTCCGGCTATTTACTTGCTCTGTTACTCTTTCTCCATGAACTTAAAAGAGAGTTTATTGATGCAATTACAAATTACTCCACCCATCCCTATCTTGAGCTAGTTCTATCCAATCCACATCATTACACTCTATCCCTACCTTGAGCTAGTTCTATCCAATCCACATCATTACACCCTATCCCTACCTTGAGCTAGTTCTATCCAATCTACATCATTACACCCTATCCCTACCTTGAGCTAGTTCTATCCAATCCCCCTAATTACACCCTATCCCTACAGTGAGCTAGTTATATCCAGTCCCGATCATTATACCCTATCCCTACAGTGAGCTAGTTCTATCCAATCTACATCATTACACCCTATCCCTACCTAGAGCTAGAGCTATCCAGTCTACCTCATTACACCCTATCCCTATCTTGAGCTAGTTCTATCTAACCTACATCATTACACCCTATCCCTATCTTGGGCTAAATCTATCCAGTCCACCTAATTACACCCTATCCCTACCTTGAGCTAGATCTATCCAATCCACCTCATTACACCCTATCCCTACCTTGAGCTAGTTCTATCCAATCCACCTAATTACACCCTATCCCTACCTTGAGCTAGTTCTATCCAATCCACCTAATTACACCCTATCCCTACAGTGAGCTAGTTATATCCAGTACCCATCATTACACCCTATCCCTACAGTGAGCTAGTTCTATCCAATCCCCCTCATTACACCCTATCCCTACCTTGAGCAAGATCTATCCAATCCAACTCATTACACCCTATCCCTACCTTGAGCTAGTTCTATCCAATCCCCCTCATTACACCCTATCCCTACCTTGAGCAAGATCTATCCAATCCACCTCATTACACCCTATCCTTACCTTGAGCTAGTTCTATCCAATCCCCCTAATTACACCCTATCCCTACAGTGAGCTAGTTATATCCAGTCCCCATCATTACACCCTATCCCCAAAGTGAGCTAGTTCTATCCAATCCCCCTCATTACACCCTATCCCTATCTTGAGCTAGTTCTATCCAGTCCACCTAATTACACCCTATCCCTACATTGAGCTAGTTCTATCCAATCCACCTCATTACACCCTATCCCTACCTTGAGCTAGTTCTATCCAATCCAGCTAATTACACCCTATCCCTACCTTGATCTAGTTCTATCCAGTCCACCTAATTACACCCTATCCCTACCTTGAGCTAGTTCTATCCAATCCACCTCATTACAGCCTATCCCTACCTTGAGCTAGTTCTATCCAATCCACCTAATTACACCCTATCCCTACCTTGATCTAGTTCTATACAATCTACCTAATTACACCCTATCCCTACAGTGAGCTAGTTCTATCCATCCCCCTCAATACACCCTATCCCTACATTGACCAAGTTCTATCCAATCCACCTAATTACACCCTATACCTACAGTGAGCTAGTTCTATCCAATCCCCCTCATTACACCCTATCCCTACCTTGAGCTAGTTCAATCCAATCCACCTAATTACACCCTATCCCTACCTTGAGTTAGTTCTATCCAATCTCTACCTTGAGCTAGTTCTATCCAATCCCCCTCATTACACCCTATACCTTGAGCTAGTTCTATCCAGTCCACCTAATTACACCCTATACCTACAGTGAGCTAGTTCTATCCAATCCCCCTCATTACACCCTATCCCTACCTTGAGCTAGTTCTATCCAATCCACCTAATTACACCCTATCCCTACAGTGAGCTAGTTCTATCCAATCCCCCTCATTACACCCTATCCCTACCTTGAGCTAGTTCTATCCAATCCCCCTCATTACAGCCTATACCTTGAGCTAGTTCTATCCAGTCCACCTAATTACACCCTCTACCTACAGTGAGCTAGTTCTATCCAATCCCCCTCATTACACCCTATCCCTACCTTGAGCTAGTTCTATCCAATCCACCTAATTAGACCCTATCCTCTACCTTGAGCTAGTTCTATCCAATCCCCCTCATTACACCCTATACCTTGAGCTAGTTCTATCCAGTCCACCTAATTACACCCTATCCCTACAGTGAGCTAGTTCTATCCAATCCCCCTCATTACACCCTATCCCTACCTTGAGCTAATTCTATCCAATCCCCCTCATTACACCCTATACCTTGAGCTAGTTCTATCCAATCCACCTCATTACACCCTATCCCTACCTTGAGCTAGTTCTATCCAATCCCCCTCATTACACCCTATACCTTGAGCTAGTTCTATCCAATCCCCCTCATTACACCCTATCCCTACCTTGAGCTAGTTCTGTCCAATCCACCTAATTACACCCTATCCCTACCTTGAGCTAATTCTATCCAGTCCACCTCATTACACCCTACCTCTTTCAGGTCCATTCTAATCTTATCATCCCATCTTCATCTAGGTCTTCCCATTGGGTTTGCCAATCAATTCCCTGAACCTGGTTCTAGATTCTCCATTCGCGCTATAAAAAATTTAATTGAACTAATGGGATAGGGAAAATATAATTTAGAAAAAATACAATCGAATTCTCGTGAGGGAATGAAAATAATTCTAGGAAAAAAAACACCCCAGTACGCCCCATCTAGGATTTTAACCCCAAACTTCTTGTCACAGGCAAGAAATAAGATGTCATTAAAAGATTGTTACAACTTTTCAAACCAGAACTATTTACTAAAGCGACATTCTCAACAATTTTATTCCAAAATTTCACATTTTTAACGCGGTTTATTTGGTTAAGTTTGTTTCATATTTTATTGTATTTGGCTATACAAATTACACTTAATAAATTATATACAATCCAAGTTTAATAAAAAAGAAGTTAGAATATTTACTTTAGTTTTAGTGTTTGATAGTTTTTTCCAATACCTATAAAATAATCCCAAGTAGGCTATATAGTAAAATTATGTCAATGTTGGTAACAAAAATTATGTATATTTTACAAAAGTTTTTACGTAACAAAATAATATCATTATATTATTAGCACCGCTTCTTACTATCCGTTCGATTTACACGCTTATGTAATAATTATGCCAAAGCCTTAAGGGATTACAAATGCTTTATTTAAAGAAAGTGTACACACATTTTCGTGGAGGGAGAGTGGAAAACCAATTTGGAGAAATACCTCAGAAAACCCAATTGAGATTCGAACCTCGATCTGTCCCTTCATCGGGAGTCTAGTCTACTGCGAGAGTAGCGCCTTAGACCATGCGGCCACTGAACCGGCTAAATATTCATAATTTAATATACTATAACTTGCTATATATATTAGAGCCTACTAACACGCCTTAAGGCCCCTGTCCCTGTCAAGTGAAAGTCTTAAACCTATTTACGGGATGGTGGGCGGGAGGGTGAAAGGTGTGGTGTGTCTTCACAACCGACCAAAGTATCCTTCCGCGCCAACAAGAACAGATGGATCACGGAAAACGTAGATAGCGCTAGCTACCGGGCAGGTCTTGCAGAAAAATCATACATTAGGAAACATCAGTTTTCCCGAGAACGAGTGAACATTTTATAGTAATATTTTCAACATCTCTTCTAAGATGATGTATCAATGTTTAACAGGTGTTACATTTTTTATTTATTGCTGTGCAGCCGGCAGTTTTCTATTGAAAAATGTCAGTTTTTTTAAAATTATAGAGAAGGTGTGTACATAACAAGTATAACTTAATCAACATATTACATCTATTCTTGAACAACCCTTTACCAGAAAGAAAATTGAAAAACAATAAAAATCCTTGAAAATAACCGTTTGTTACCATGACTATGCATTTCCACACCAAATGAAAAGTGCTAGTTGCCGAAGGTATCGCAAGTATTTTTACAGTTTTTATATAATTGAAATTTTTTCGGCCAAAATAAATTAAATATTTCTCCAGTAGTAACATATGTCAAGGTTGTCCTGGAATTTTGTCAAAACTTTTTCTTGTTATTTAAAAAGTGTTGACAAAATTCCAGGAAACCCTTGACACATATTCAAGATCTGTTGATATTAGCACGTGCAAAAAAACTAAACTCTTATGTTGCTACTGGATAAATATTTGATTTATTTTAGTTACAAAAATGTAATGCTATAAAAACTGTAAAATTACTCGCGCTCCCTTCTGCCGCACCTTAAAGTGGTGGTTAAGGAAATGCAAGTTAGAGTAATGTTTTTGCAGTTTTTATAGCTAAACAATTTTTTGGCCAATATAAATAACATTTTACTGCAGTAAAAACCTATAGTTTAATTTTCTTTACGTGTTGATATCGACAGTTGTCTAACATCTGTCATGAGCATAGCGGCATTGGATGATTAACTTTTTAATGAAGAAAAAAGTTGTCATTAAATTCCATGACACCCTTGGCAGATATTCAAGAACTGTTGATACCACCATGTGAAGAAAATTAAACTCTATGCTTATAGTTGAGCAATAATTGATTTGTTTTCACAAAAAAACAAAAGTGTTGATATAAAACTGCGAGAAATACTGCCATTAACTCGCTGTCCCTACATTCCCATTTTAGGACGTTTAATGCAGTGTACCAAACATACTAACGGTTTAAATAAATACAACCTAATTTAAAACTGTCTTTAATCACTACTTCCTGCTAACCCGCCCGGAATATCCGCATCTAACTACTCAAAGTGGAATGGGGAAGATTAAGTTGAAAATTATAATACATATATTTGAAAACGCGTGTCGGTAAACCGGGAACACATTTTAGGAAACGCCATCCCTCCAATCATCCGGCCGGGATCCTAAACCACCCCAACTTTCTTGTCGGTTAAACCGGGAACACATTTTAGGAAACGACATCCCTCCAATCATCCGGCCGGGATCCTAAACCACCCCAACTTTCTTGTCGGTAAACAGGACTGTAATGATGAGCTCGACATAAAGTTCACGTATCCACCGATGCTGGTTCCTATTACTAAACTTAGAAGAAAAAAAACCCACTGTGGATGATCTACACTAATATTATAAAGAGGAAAGATTTTTTTTTGTTTGTAATGGATAAACTCAAAAACTACTGAATCGATTTAAAACAATTCTTTCACCAATATAAAGCTACATTATCAGCGAGTAACATAGGCTATATTTTATTTTGATTTTTTTTAGTTAAATTTATTCCTCATAAAAATGTCGATAGTCACTCATATTTTATGGTAGAGTCTATGATGATTCTTCAATATGTTTGTTGAAAATAATAATGCGGGGGGTGGGGGGGTTAGGGTCTAGTACTTTATATATCCGCTATAGGAGGTCAACACGTGACTGGTAGGTCCACCCATTGAGAACAGTTGATTTACCGTATCAAGTGTCAGCTGTAAAACGTTACGGAAAGTGGCGTCGTGCGGCCACGTTTAAAGCCCGTGAGCCAATATAAGCCTATACCCTCCCCCCACCCCTCTCACATCAACTCTCCCTCTAAACGTTCAGTACTGCGCGTATGTACGGTAACGTAAATTTATAGCCTTCCCCTTGGCGTTATAATCTAAACAAAGCATCACGAAACCAACATTAAAACTAGAGCCGTGATATTCACCCTGTCAGCCCATCCTCGTGGCTGAGTGGTTAGGGGAAGAAAACTATTTTTATCGCTGCGTCTCTCTACCTGTTAAGGCTTTACGCATAAATGATACATACTCTGATGGAGAAGGGAAGAGGAAGGAAGAATTTTAGAGGTAAATTTTCTTATATTTGCATGGAAGGAAGAGTGGGAAACCATTTAAGAAATGCCACCTTCAGTAGACCCAACCGGGAGTCGAACCTCGATCTCCCCGTCTTCAGCAAATGAGTCCAAAACGAGAGTGACGCCTTAGACCATTCGGCCACTGAAAAGGATCAAACTATATTGTTATTTTAGCACCGCGTCTTATTACCCGTTCGTGTATGTACTGATTACACGAATGGGTTAAGGATTAGGATGATTTAATTGAAAGGAAGTGCACCCGCATTGGCGTGGATGGAGAGTTGAAAAACCATTTAGGGAAAACCACTCTCAATGCACCCAACCGGGATTGAACCCCTATCCCTCAGTCTTCAGCAGTCTAGTATATTGCGAGAGTAGCGCCTTGGACTATGCGGCCACCAAAGCGGATAACTATATAGTTCTTGGGGATCTTAGTTCTAACAAAGGTGAAAACTAAAATAAGTTAATAACTTTGTTACGAGCTATTCGATTAAATAAATCTCTACCATGTCTCGCTGCCTGTTTGTGTCAATAAATCTATTTAAGAGTAAGAAATTAAAATTAAATACGGACTATTAATGTTATTTAAATAAAGCGCCATCCGTATCCTTTCTGTTGGCAATTATTTTTTATGTGGAAGTGCCCCATAGTTCCAGGCATTTCATGGAACAGGAATGCTCGGCGGGACTGCTTAAGCTACCCCTGAATAAACTCGAGATGTGGCGATTTATCTCGATTAGTTTGTGTCTGACGCGTGTGTACGTGAACAAATCTCGGCTAAACAGTAATTTTCGTAATAAAATTGAGGATGTATCATTTACAACCACTTAGTTTAGGTTGGGCCTCTGTCGGATAAATGAAATGCATTTTGTTTAAGCTAATTAAAAAAATTAAGCTAGTACTTAAATATAAGAATAAAATATTGCGAATTAAAAAAAGAGCATGTGTGTCATATTAACATTTACTTATTTTTAGAAAGGTTTATTTTAAAAGTGAGCTGTAATATAATATATATTTTTAAGCACCACGTCTTACTATACGTTCGGGTTATACGCTTATGTACTATTATTATTATTATTATTAGCACCGCGTCTTACTACCCGTTCGGGTTATACGCACTTACGCTAATGTGTAATGGTAGGGTGATTGTGAGATTAAATGAAGGACTTACAGTTTAACGTGGGATCCGACCACGGTGGAGGCTTGGCATTCCCCACATTCACAAGTTGTGATTAATACACGTCTTGTCAGAGGTGAAGGAAGGGTTTGGCAATCAGATAAATCTGTGCCGGGACCCAGGATTGAACCCCGGCCGCCAGCATGCTTAAGTACTAATTACTATAAAGTGTTAAGAACAAAGCACGTTAAATTTAAATGAAGTGTATCCAAATTTGTGTGGAAAACCATTTAGGAAAAAACCACCCTCAGTACACCCAACTGGAAATCGAACCACGGTATCCCTGTCACCAGCATTATATCCTGACACGAGAGTGAAGCATTAGACAATGCGGCCGCCAAAGCAGGCTAAATACTAAAGCTAAAAGCTTATATAAATTCAACACATTGATTAATATTCTAGGCTATATTCAATCCGTATGGACAAAGATCGGTCAAGTAAACCTTAACTGGTTTAAAAAAAAATAATGGCTATATCTCCTAAGCTCATAATGGAATAAAGTACGGTAAGCCTTTTACTTTTAAGGGTAAATGTAGTGCACATCAAATAATTAATTAGCTACCATGATATAAATAGAACACTGCGTGTTCCTCAATTTAAATTCCCTATGAATATTATTTTGCACTGACAAGAAGAAGATTATTGAAAATCCTATGATACTTTATATATTAACTATTCTCCTTTATCGGTTCAAAGGAACATTTATGGCAGGTTTAGTTCGTGTATCATGCTCAAAACATTGAATATAAATGTAATATTAAATCATAGCTCACTTAATTTATTGATGTAAAGTTTATTCTGATAGAGGAGTAGTGTCAATCTGTATGTTTAATCAATCTACCGGTGTTATAGATTGCCCCTAAAAATCATCTGGTACCATACAAGTAGTTTCTAACTTTAAAAATACTACTGACAGCCGTGATCATTATTATAACTTTAAACATTTGTAGATAGATTTATAGAAGATGCAGAACAATCCCTATTATTATTATTACTTTTTTTTAGCACCGCGTCTTACTACCCGTTCAGGTTATACGCTTTAAGTACTAATTACTCTAATGGATTAGGAATTGGGAAGGTTGAATTAGAGGAAATGAACCCGCATTTGCGTAGAGTGAGAGTGGAAAACCATTTAGGAAAAAACACCCCCAGTTCACCCTACCGAGATTCGAACCTCGATCTCCCCATCTGAGCTCAACACAACAAGATTATTACTATTATTAGCACCACGTTTTACTACCCGTTCGGGTTATACGCACTTACGCTAACGTGTAATGGTAGGTTGATTGTAAGATGAAACGGAGGACCTACAGTTTAACGTGGGATCCGAACCACGGTGGAGGCCTGGCATTCCCCACATTCACAAGATGTCTTGTCAGAGGTGAAGGAAGGGTTTGGCAATCAGATAAATCTGTGCCGGGACCGAGGATTGAACCCCGGACCCCCAGCACAGAGGTTTGACCTTCTTACCCCTACACCACCAGGTCACCCATCCTTAAAAGATGTAGATGAATGTTGACCTCTGTCGATATTTCATACATGGGGTAGGATATTCCCTAAAAACAAGTTTCGCTAAGCCAATCTTGTCCAATCTTATGTGTTCACATGGCAATATCCTTGTCCATCATCTCTTATATAATAGTGTGTCATGTGTACAGATCTTTAAATAAACAAAGAATTAGTCCACAGGATAACATATGCATAGTGATTTGTTCATTTATTAGGTAATCAATCTTGTGGCGGGCTTGCTACAAGCTCTCCGCCTATCCTTGGCCAGTTTATTTTACATTTTCGTACCTTCTTCTGACAACATCCGTCTCTCTCTCTGATTCATGTGTAATGGTCTCCCTTTTGAATTTCCGCCTTCCACGTCCCCTTCTGAAATTATCTTCTCCAAAATATCATGTATCAGTGTACTTCCTACCACGTTATATTTTCTCTGTTGTACACCTTTCCAAATTCTTCTTTCTTCATCGGTTTTTATTATCACTTTCGTATTTGATATGATAGGTAGTAGCTATTAAGGGTAACTTTGATCCTTCATACTATACTGCTGAAGCTTCTGATGGTATATACCTGGTCAATTATCCACACCAACCACTATCACCGATGATTATTATCAAATATTACAATTATACTATGTTAATTCTCATCATATTAAGGTGAATTTAGACAGGAAGATGTTTAAATTGTCTTTGAAAGGTAAACTTGTCTTGTTTATCTCTGATTACCTCGCACGTTCATACAATTGCGTAGCTTGTAAGATAAAGCCATAGTGTAGTCCGTCAATAAAACCCAGAGTACGTGAAATAAAGCCCTAAATTTGAGTCAAACCAAAGTCGTGCGAATGGGACACTTTTATTTTTAAATCAATCAACCCGACCAAAGTGTTACCTAAAATGTCTACTAGTTTGTGAAAGTGAGAGGTTTTTTTACCTTTTTGAAAATACTATATAAGTATACAAGCAATGGATATTGATGGGAATCTTTTAGTGCATTAGTAACATCAGCAGTGGCAGGGCGCAAGAGAGTTGATGGATTGGTGTTCCTAAACCTCTGATACAGCTCCTGTATTCTGTAGTGTTCTTGCATGAGATATCCTTAGATCCAGGTGCCTAAGAAAACTCACGGTAGAGGATATACAGTAGCCCCATGGATTATTTGGTACTGAATGACAGCTCACAGCTGACTTCTGACAGCTGCTAAACATATGTTTATGCAGATCATCTGGTTAGGCGTAGGGATGCGTAATTTGGTCTGGTAACTTTTTAAAACTGTCAGCTGTGAGCTGTCAGTCAGCACCAAAGAAGCCACGGGGCTATTGTATTTAAAATAAAAGACTATTGAGATTACTGTAAACATAAACTAAACCAATTTTTTGTGTGTGTAATAATTGTGGACTTCACTATAAATTTCTCCATATTTTCGCAGCACCCCTAGAAGACCATCGTGAAACTCCCTTTGAGTACGATCACTAAACATTTCTAATATATACAATGAATTGAGATGTTATTATTTCTAGTTATAACCCTCCACGGGTTTTCGGGATCGATGGTTTGAATATTAAGCCTAAAAATCCAAAATGAAATGTGTTAATTAATAAACAACATCGTAAGTTATCTAAGGGAACATGCTGCCACTTCATTTTGGTGGGAAAGGTAGGATTGAGTTCAACAAACTAGTTGTAATTATAGAATCCTTATTCTACTAATTAACTGTTCTTTAGTGTCAAGTGACGCAGGATTTAATTATTTGATTCAATGGTTTAGAATGTTGTTTTATAATCAGACAATACCTACAAATATTATCAATTAACGTAGAAGGTTACTGTGAACACAAAACAGATCGATTGAGAATAATTCCCCTTCTAAATAAGCTTTACGTCAAGACACGAAGTGAGGTATGCTACAAGATTATATTCGAATGGAATTTATTGTTTATTCCGTTTACTTCTCAAGTTAACAGTCGTACCTTGTTAAGTTGCGATATGGTTTAGCTTATAAGATAGTACCATAATGCAATCAGTCACGGTATTCAGAGTCAACGAAGATCACGTGTCCCAAATCTGCCCCCTCGTGAATCGATAAAACATAGACCCTTACCAGGTTACGAACCTAGTTTTCTATTATTATAGTTGTTACCTTTTAAAAATCTAAATAAAAATCAACCAAAATTTAAAGTTTTTATTACCTATTACTACAGATTTTCAAAATTCAATCTTTGCCATTCAATCTTACCACCGATAATATTATCTTTTATAAAGAACCATGATTTTTTGTCAGATTTGAAAATATGTTTTGGCATACTACGAATAAATTAATTACATTTCAAAAAAATAGTATATTCGAAAGCTATTTTTATTTCTAAAGGAATTATAAAAAAAATCTTACATCTACAGTCCACAAATTGCTAAACATATGAGTGTGTTGCTCAAAAACCCATAATTTTTTACGAAATTAAATACTAACTAGCCAATTTTCTTGCCGGAACAATTTTTTTCATATTTTTTTAAAAACTTTTGGTCAAATCTTTTATCATTCTACTAAGATAATCTTATTCTAAAATATTTCGGGTGAGTATTATAAAAAAACCAAACAATCTACAAAGTCTCACACTCAAGTGTTAATGAAAGTGATTTTTATTAGTGTAGTATTATTAAAAACTCATAAAACTTAATTTAGATTACAATCCAAAGAATTTTATCACGAAAATTATTAAAGTAAAAAAATAATATCGATACACATAAAGGAATACTTTTAAACTGAAGCCTTACAAATAATATGGTTGAAACCTTAAATTCATTTACTTAAATTTACTCAAAAGTTTCCGAATATAAACAATAAACTCTTTAATGTGTGTAATTTTACTGACAGGTGTTTCTAAGGGTTCACTTTCTAAGATATTTATTTTTCTTAAAATTCACTCCTAAACACTTTATTTCAACCGGTAGCGCATATACTTAAGTTATTAAAAAAGTAGTAGGGTTTTGAAACTCAAAATGCCTTAAACTTGTGTCATTGGTAAAAATTTGAAGTTTCCCTCATTTATTTGTTGAGATTGGATGACTGGGGGTTATGTTTGTTCTATAATAAAATTAGTTATTATGTCATGTATTGAAATAATCTTTTGGTTTGTACAACATATTATTTATTGAATACTTCTAAGAAAAGAAAATGGAAGCCACTTAATTTTTGTGAAATGTAAATAGAATCATTTACTTCCTCTTTCTCGCAAAGGATTAAAAAAAAACCATATAAAAATAAATAATATCGAAAATTCGTTTATATATCCATGAACGAATTTACCTAACACATTTATCGGAGAAAATTGACTATTTTATAAAATATAATTATTTTTAAAAAGCAATGGAAATCTAATTTATTTAGAATTTTGTAATGCAACTGCTTGATTTATCTGCAGGTCCAACAAAAAAAACTATAACTTTTCAATTCCTATTTCCCAAACTTCAAGGCCACAAATTTTTTTACGCTAATTTTGGAAAGGGAATGTGTTAAATCCTCCTTGTATTAAATTGTATTTTTGTATTTTAATATAAACCCAAACTAATATTCCAAAGTAGAAATAAAGTGATGACCTAAAATTGCCTCAAGTTTTCTAATCTACGACGTAAAACTATGAAAAAAACAAACTATTATTCATTGTTTTTTATAGTCAAACTAATTTCTAAAATTAGTCAAACAAACAGTTTTGTTAAAAACATTTTTAATCAAGTATACATTTATTTTGGTATAAGATATGGAAATGAAGCAATTCGTTCGTTTATTATTTTATTAATCCGAAACATAAATTGAGTTTTGCCCAAGACTACGCGTTCAACACGTTCAGTAGGTCTAATTGTGCAGAATAGTGAGCTGAGAAGCTTCTGCACTAAGCTAACATTTGCCCATAGCACTGGTCACAGACAAAATAATTACAGCCCTCTAAGTTGTCATTAAAAAAAATTGGAATTAATTTAAGATTTTTTTTTATCGCAGGTAATTGGAATATATTTTTATACTTTCACATTAGACCATACGTTAATTATTATTATATTATTATTAGCACCACGTCTTACTACCCGTTCGGGTTATACGCACGTACGCTAATGTGTAATGGTAGGGTGATTGTGAGATGAAATGAAGGACCTACAGTTTAACGTGGAATCCGAACCACGGTGGAGGCCTGGCATTCCTCACATTCACAAGATGTCTTGTCAGAGGTGAAGGAAGGGTTTGGTAATCAGATAAATCTGTGCCGGGATCTGGGATTGTACCCCGGCCGCCAGCATAGAAGTCTGACACCTTATCCCTAGACCGCCAGGTCACCGACCACACGTTAATAAACACCTCCAGGTATTCTTAAGAGATTATAGCAATCGTCCATTCAGTCTCTTATTTTTAAGAGTATAACATACAGCACTTTTATGGTTTTTTTTGTAATATGTATCTGAAGTGCATTTATACTACTATGGAATTTTCAAATTTAAATTTTTTACAAAAGACGGTTGGCAAGTCTTTTCTAGTTTGTTGCTGAAGGGGGAGGTAAAAATTCGAATATTGTTTGGGAGAAATACGGTTTTATTTTTTATCCTTGTTTCCTACTAACCGCCCAGGCAAATGTGGATACAATTATTTTTTAACTCTACCTTTCTCCCCATTACTAATTTTTTAAATGTAAATCTACGGATAGCACGGACTGGTAGTAAGACGAGTAACGGTATATATCCCCTCTCACCCATTACCATTTCGTTTTTTGAAAATTTTCGATGGCCTACAAGGGGGGTGAGTGGGGGGGGGGGGTAATATTTCTGGTACCCTCTATCCTAAAATTTTAACTAACACTGTGTCTTAATTAACATTAAATTGCCTCCTTTTAAGATATTTAATAAAAAAATATGCATATCACGAATAAGCCGTAAATGATCATAACAATAGGTATATTATGCATGAAACGTAGGAGGTCATTTTGGACCTTACAGTCATCCAAGGCATTGGGTCGTCTGCAGCCGGCTATTTTCGTGGCCTTTGGGGTATCATTAATCAAGAATCGATATAAAACATTTTGTTAGGCGTATGAGTGAGTGATTTTCCCACCCAACTATCTTTTAAAGAGATATAATATTATATATGTGATTGATTGTGTGATTGTGTTATTTTCACAGATTTTGTGGCCTAGGATAAAAATGGTATAAAGCTTTTAATATTTACATAATTATAGTAACAAATTATCAATATATTGCTGTGATGACAAATAATTTTAAAAAGTATACCAACACATTCTTAGAATAAAATAGTAGAGTGCAAGATATTCAGTGGGAATAGATGAATCTAGAACCTTGTTCAGGGTATTTATTGGCAAACCCAATAGGAAGAGACCATCGGAAAGATCAGGAAGCAGATTGGAGGATAGCATTAGGATGGATTTGAAAGGGATAAGGTGCGATGATGTGGACTGTAAAAAAATATCTCAAGAAAGAGATAGTGTGTAATTGAGGTGGCCTGGATATAAATAGCTCGAGATAGGGATAGTGTGTAATGAGATGGCCTGGATACAAATAGCTCAAGATAGGGATAGTGAGTAATGAGGTGGCCTGGATATAAATAGCTCGAGATAGGGATAGATGGCGTACTTTTTGAGTGCGCAAGTGAACTTATAGCTAAAAATTATTAATTTAAACGAGAGTAGTATTTTTTTAATGACAACTTTTTATGAACTCTAGGAATACCCACAGTAAATAGGCCCATCAGTATAATTTCAGACTATCTTTTAAAATCTACCAAAATATGTTTGTTAAGATTCATGCATAATGTAAAAATGTATTGTTTCCATAGATTTAACAGAGAGTGGTGTATATCTTACGAAAACACAGAAATAAAATGTTTTCTGATAAATCTTGAGTCTAAGTATTTTATTTAAATTGAAACTTATTGTTTTTTATTAGTTACTATTTTACTCATAAGCAACACTACTCAAAACACGTACTTAATCACTCTGCCTTTTTTTTTTAAATACACATTATTGATAAAATGGCACAATTGTGATCGTGTGACCCTATTAGGGCACTTACTAGAATAATTTCCATATTTTATATTTTTTAAAAGTGGCCTGTTATATAAATATGAAAGTTATACAACTGTGAGAATTTATCATCTTGGTTGGTTCTAAAATTTTATACAAAGTAAATAAAATATTATTTAACATATCACAAAATATAACTATTTAATGTTTTGTCTTTTTAATTTAGTAGCAAGGAATTGCACCAAGCTAGTTATAATATTCCCATCGGCTCTAATAATTATTTTGAATTCTGTGACTGTACGGAAGATGTTGAGTTTGGGCATGAAAATTATAAAATAAAGTTTGAGTAGAGTATACAACATAAAGACAAAAAAAAAACGTTTTAACGTTTTAACTAACCAAATAATCAGATTGATTTTAAAATACCCCCCTCTTCGCCCTTTGATATTTAATTTGTGGTAAATTATTCCTCTTTACACTTATATTCACTATTTGGTCGATGGGATACCCTTTCATTTTACATGCATTCGTATTTCTTAATTACCAAAAAAATACTCAATATTTGAAGTTTTTTTTGGTACATCATATATTTGCATTTCAAATTAAATTATTTGACCTTATAGCGCTTATAATTATAGTCTATGTTAAATCTGCACAACTTTTTGAGACAAATTAGTTAAAATTGGTAGATCTAGAACGTGTAAATAATTAAATTAACATCTAAATAATGGAAGACACGTTGAAAAATACGTGCTCAAATTTTTGTTTTAATAATTATTTAAATACTTATTTTATAAATATAAATGCTAAAACCAATGCTGATTAAATATTATTTTATATTTCAGGCCACGTGTCCTACTTTTTTAACGATTATGAACAGTTTAATTATTAGTTTGTAAAATCACTGCTTTCTTATAAAAATAACAGTTAATAGTTGTAAAATCAACATAGTGTAAAACTTTGGATTTTTAATTATGTTGATCAATTTAATATAATACCTACGACAATTTAATGGTTGTTACACTGTAAATGTGATAGTAAAATAGTCTAAGCTGTCAAATTTATATGGAACTTTTAAAAACATTGTTGAAGACCTTTCCCAATTTTTGTAATGTTATTTAAATATATTGCAATATGTTTGGTGGAAGTTTTAAGGCATAATATACATTGTTGAGTACCTTACAACTTTTCATTGCCACGCAAAAATTTCTATTTGTTTATTAAAGTGTTTTGATTTTCTTAACATTGTTGAAGGGCTTACAATATGTATAAATTATTATTGTGTGAGGTTACTATGTCTAGTGAAGATTTAATGTTTAATTTAATCTTTTGAGGAACTTCCACGATTCTTTTTGTTATGTGAACAATTTATTGAACTGATAAGGTTTAGTTATTAAAGCCTCAATTATTATATATGTTCGTTGTTTATGATATAAAAATATTGGGCAAAGCTATAAAAAAAAATCTAAGATAGCAATGAACTTAAAAAAAACTGGACAGTTTTTCTAAACAAAACAAAAAGTTTAACATTTCAAAATGTTTAAAACTGTTAAGAACATCTTTAAGATTAATTTACTTAGTTGGGTGGGATTTTCGCTACTGGCTGAAAAGTATTATCTTCATTTTGGGTGCATTCAATTACCATAATATTTAGGTTAAGAAAGTTAAAGCCAGTGTGATGAAATAGACTATTAAAAAAAAGTACACATTACATTCTTAAAATTTATATTTAGTGTGCACTCAACACAATGTGTTTAACAGTATAGAAATATTTATCGTTTATAATATGCCTTAAGTATGTTTTTCGCAATATAAACTAAAACTGTTCGATTCGATATAATTAGGACATTTCTTTACCACCATACGCATGAAAACGTAAAATAGTAAACTAAATATTTCTGATCTGTTTAAGAAATATTATTTCACATTGGATCAAAACCAAAATTGTACATGGCTATTTCTTCAAACAATAAACAACATTTTAGTTTTAATTATTACCTATCTAAATATTAGGGGCATACAATACAATTAAATCCTGTGAGTGTTATCCTAATATACACTTTTACATTTTATATAACACACGCTCACTTCTTTCAATGGACTTTATTTATTCAAAATAGCACTGAACTAAAATAACGAATAGGCAGGCATACATAAACAATTACAATTTAAAACAAACCACTAAGAGTTTTTTGTTTGTTTTGCGAAACAATTAAGCTTTGGACACACGTAAATTTCCAACGAAAGGGTTACGCTTACGTTATTGAGATCAACATTCGCTTTCATTAACATAAACAATACATTTCTAAATACAGACTATAGAACAGGTTTAAACACCCACGTGACTAAAACGATTTCCGTTTTGACGCGGGTAAATATAAGTCGATAATAATTCTTAAAAAAACAAAAACCTTTCTTGGCCAGAAATAAAATAGTATCGGGCCTTAAATTTATTTGGATAGTAATGTACGTTATTAAATTAAATTATATTAAAAATAAAAAACTCACAAATACTTTCGAGGTTAAAACTGTTAACATGTTCATGTTATGTATGAGCACTTTAAAAACGGCGCGTCTCATGCGTCATATGTTTTGACACTTTAAGCAACATGACGGAGTGCGTGATATCACTTATATATATTCTCGAACCAACAAGATTTTTTTTTAATAAAGCAGCACGACTTATTCAACAAATATCTTAGAATCGCAAAGAGATAAATATATTCGTATTATAAATTTAAAAAAAAACACCAGTTACACAAAAATACTAACGTCACAATCTTCCCATAAAACAGTAACATATTCTCTTTATATTCAAAGTTTTAGAACGAACAGTACCGGCTGTTTGGTTATCACACTTATAATAATAATAAAAAAGTAGGACGACTCAAATAATCAATGGACTTCCAGCTTCATGCAAAAAAAGAAAAGAAAAAAAGTATATTATAAAAGGAAACAAAAATACACATTGTATGTGGTGTATATATGGAACACTGTCAGTATAGCGTTACATACCTGTTAGGCTGCTAGACCATGCAAGGCTTTCAGAACTCGGCTTTTTTTAATTATATGTCTTTTTATATAGAGTTGTTTTTAAAAAGGCTGGCTAATATGTTGCGGGAAGCTGGAAGCAGGAGTCCGCCATAACTGAGTGAACTGAGGTCGGACGGCAAGGACCCCGAACGAGTTTGCAAGGGTTCCCTTTTCTGTGACGCAATCGCAGTCGCGCAGACGTGTTCGTGGGTGCTCGGGAAGAGGACGCGCAGCCGAGCTTGTGTTGGGAAGAGAGACACACACACACATAGGCACTCGCCTTATCTCTCCCTCTTGTTCACTCTCACTGGTTTGCCCAGCTCCCGGCTTCGCTCGCTCAGTTTATGTCGACAAGATATGCGTAATTGCATTGCAACCCCACTTCTTTTCTTCTTGACCCTTTTCTATGCTTTCGCTTTCGTCTTCTTTTCTCCTCCTCCTCTCCTATCTCGACCACCCTGGGTGCTCTAGGACCTAGTGGGTGGTGGAGGGGGGAAGAGAAGGGAGGTCTATATTTTTTTTTTAGGGTGTGGAGACGGAAGGGCTAGATAAAGACTAGGGAAAGGCGCCAAAGTGTCTAGGAGCCACCACGAACGATACTTGTGTGTCAACAATGTTACCTTTCCTTTATTTCTAACATGTGAGGAAGGTCACGCACGAATGGTTACAAACTATCAAATTAAAACCTTTACAAAAAATTTATAACCAAACACAAAACTACATTCATGATTGTAATTTTGTTTCTCCCTTCTTTGGTTTGTCGATTTTTCAGAAATATCATTAAAAAAAAAATGGAGTTGAAAAGTGAAAATATATTTTACACGCAATTTAAACTATTTTAAAAAAGTTTATAAAATTTTATGACTTAAATTACATAAATATATTCAAAATTTATAAATAATTCTTGACTACCCACAATCAACCAAAAATACCTTTAAATTAGTTTTTTTAAATTACTATTTTACAATTCAAATTTGATAAACCTAGATGATTATATCGGAGATGAATGAATTTTCCCTTAAATAAATGCAAATTAATAATAAAATATATGTTGAATACACATATTTAAAAAACAAACACCTACTGATGTATTATAAAGACTACAAACCTTATAAACAAAACTACCCATGCTGGGAGACAAGACTCGAGATCATTTAAGATGGTTTACCGGTAATAGGAAGGCAGGGTTTCGAATCTCGGCCAGGTGCACAGAAGGTGGCTTTTCCTAAATGGTCTATGACTATCCTTCAACGCAGCTGCGGATACCTTTCCTCTAAATTCTATTTTCTCAATCCCTACAACACTATCCTAATTATTATACACGCGTATAGTCCAAACTGGTTGTGAGACGTAGTTGATTGTAAAATTTTAACATTCTTACGGACATCAGAGGGAAGATTCTGAAAACCTATTTTTTAAATTTTAGTAGCGTGAGAATCTAATTTAAAATAAGACTGATTTTTGTAAGCTTAAAAAGGTTCACCAAATTAATATGTGAACAAAGTATTACCACTTTTGTTAAAATCAAATAAAAAATAACATTTTATTTAAATGAATTTAATAAAACTAGAAATGATAAAATATAAGGTTTTAAACGTCGTCTTGGAAAGTCCAACGTAAAAATACAAGGTAACACTCATTTTAATATAATAGTTAATTCCACAGTGAAGATTTCGTTCTAAAACCCTTTTGTTTTCAAAAAGCTTTTTAATACAATATTATTATGTATTTTCAGTGCGGCAATGAACTTTAAATATCCTAACGCTAAGTAAATTATATATATATATATATATATATTCTTTCAACATATTATGTACTAGTATTCTTTTTTAAGTGGGTGTTCATTATTAAATACACAAAGGCCTACTACAAGGCATACATATACTACATTTTGTTAACTATCATAAATTAATTTTCTTGTCTGATAAAATATATTAAATCTTAAGATTACAAAATATAATCCCTGATTATTAATATAAATAAAATTTGAAAATTCTATTCTAATAAAAAAAAAGTATATTATAGGCTTGGTGCAAACAAAATTTATAAAAAATCTCAAAAGCTGACATGATTGAATAAAACCAAAACATTAAACCTTTTATTTTTATCATATTGCAAACATAATTAACAGGGATGTGGGTTCAGTTATCGAATTTATATTTTTGATACGCCTATACAAGTATATTAAATTACTGATATTGTAAAAAATATATCACATTCTTATCATATTAACCACACCGAAGATAGTATTATTTATAAAACTTGCTTTTATAGCGGGTAGTTTTTCAAGCAATTATTAGAATTCATACAATGTATATTATGTTTACATAGTAAATAAAAACGGTTGCTGGCATATCGATTTATTTTTGGCTAGTTGTGTCATTTGTAAGTCGTATCTATGATGTTAAAGTAAACGAAATTACTTTCTTTCACAACGTTCATATAGCCCTAATGCCTTACATTGCCAAGTACTATTTTGGCTTGTCCAAATATCAGATGTTCTATACACAAGATACTAACTATCTTGCTTCTCGTATTTCTTTCCTGTAAGATGGCACAACAAACCACTTTTTCAAGTTTTTATTATTTCTATGATTTCTCTGCATTGCGGCAATTCACATTGTTTGGAACCCGAAGTACAAAGATCGTGCCCTGCTCCGTTATAAAATATTTTGCTAACATTCTAAATAAATTAATATGCAAGTGTCGAGTCAAAGAATATAAATAAGCCTATGAATAAATTATTTTCCGGAAATTAGAGCTTAAATTAATCCAAATAAAATATTTAAATCTGGTTACGATGGTTACTAAATTCTTTGAAAGCACCACGTCAAATAAACAAAACCAACCCAAAATGAATATATGATGAATGATGGTTAACGTCGATGGATGTTTTAACAATATAAAGAATTCCAAGAGCATATAAACTGCTTTAGAGTGCACATTTGAATCATTTTGAGCATTTAAATTTTTTGTCGAAAATCTATCGTGCTTTCTGAAATTAACAGTTCATAGTTGTATAAAAACACGGTTATGAACCTTTGACATAATTAATTGAAAATATCGTGGAAGGTTTTCAACAATATTTGTTATAGTCTTATAAAATATGAATAATAATAATTTATAGAAATCACAACTATTTTCTAACAAAAATAAAATGTTAACAATAAAATTAAGTAAAAATTGGTAAGTTCGCTCTTAAACATGAGGAGTAATCATCCTCACTGTTGATCACTTAGAGAAAGGCGTAAGTCTCGTCTTTTCCGATTAGACGGTGACCGGGCCAGTTTCTCATTTGAAACTGACCAATGCTTCTGATCTAGTTAGGAGTCGTCCTGTTGGTAAGGCCCTCTTATACGCTAAATATTATTAAAACAATATTATTTTGTCAGTATATTGTGTTGAAATGATTCGACCTTGCGGTCAATATTATTGTGCAATTGTTCAGTCTGCATCGGTATCTTGTTCCGATGAGTATGTCGCGGATAATTAACAGCGAATTAGCTTGTTTAGCTTTTACGCTATCAACCTGATTCAAGATGGACAGAAGAAAGAGAAAATTGATTAAAAAAAATTTTTGATTCAAAAGGCGCATGACACATGGCCATCAACATTTGTTGAAAGAATTAAGATATGAACCATATGNCCCACACACACACACATAAATAAACTAGTTTATCTTATCACAATGCATTTCAATAGAAATCTTCTTTTCTATTCTTTATCTGTTCCTTTTTTCCCCCCCACCAAAACAGACGTTGCTGGTATTTTAGGTTAGAAAAAACAGAACCACTTGATGATGATCGTAAACAAACTGGGCTAAAGCCGCCTTACACGTTGCAATAATATTGATGAAGCTTCAATATATTAACAAAGTTTCAATCAACATTTAAAACTTTTAATATTGCTCAATATATTGCGCAAAACCTTCAATATTACCCTTACACGGTCAATATTATTGTGCAATAGTATTGAGTGTGCAAGAGAGGTCCTTTACTACATCGTCGCAATTGAGGCGTACTCAGTCTGACTATGGAACTGGTCCGTTGGCTTGAGCTGATGTTCCTCAAAATTTCTAAGTTTACTGTACTGTACATTTAACAAGCCTCAAGTCCGGGGTTCAACCCTCAGTCCCGGCACAGATTTATCTGATTACCAAACCCTTCCTTCACCTCTGACAAGACATCTTGTGAATGTGGGGAATGCCAGGCCTCCACCGTGGTTCGGCTCCCACGTTAAGCTGTAGGTGCTACATTTCATCTCACAATCACCCTACCATTACACATTAGCGTAGTTGCGTATAACCCGAACGGGTAGTAAGATGCGGTGCTAATAATAATAATAATAATAACAAGCCTCAAAAAGGGTGACCTTTTTGGTCTGGACTCTATGTTAGTCTGCTCGAACCCAGCAGGGGTCGACAGATTTTTCTTGGACACAATTTCCTTCGGATGGGGAAGTAAAGGCGTCGGTCCCCATGCTGATTGTGGAGTGTAAAAGAGCCCTGGGAGGTATGTGAAAATACCTTTCCTGGCCAAATTGTTAAGCCCTTTTAATATCACTCATAGAAATAATCAGTCGGTTCAACAAGTGCACGTTAAATGCCTTAATATAAAAATAACAATCCTAATTTTTGCAGCATACGGTTTTGTTTTGGGCGAACGCTGTGCCATCAGAAAATGAATTACTCACCCAGTTTAACAGTTGTACGGTAAATCAGAATTGAGGAAGAATTAAAAAATTTTTTTCCTGAGCTAGCTTGAATTAATGTTATTATTACTACCGCGTCTTACAACCCGTTCGGGTTATACTCACCTTCGCTAATGTGTAATGGTAGTGTGAATGTGAGATGAAATGGAGGACTTACAGTTTAACGTGGAATCCGAACCACGGTGGAGGCATGGCATTCCCCACATTCCCCACATGTCTTGTCAGAGGTGAAGGAAGGGTTTGGTAATCAGATAAATCTGTGCTGGGACCGAGTATTGAACCCCGGACCCCAGTACAGACGTCCGACACCTTACACCTAGACCACCAGGTCACCAAATCAGAGATTAAAGGTCAAATCTATTTTTATATGTCTCCTTCTTTAACATTTGGAGACATTTTGTTAAAATCATAGTTAATTTGGGTAAACTATAGCTTTCACGAAAGCTTTTGATTTTGTTACATTTATTTAAGCACGTTGCCTAACTGTGACGTCATGGCTGGTCAAGATAGGAAATGAAGAGATTAAGTTGTAATTAAATTTCAGGACACCCTTAACAGATATTCAAGAAATATTGAGGTCACCGTGGGAAGAAAATTAAACTATATTTATACAGAAGCAATATTTTATTCAGTTTGGCAAAAAAAAAAAAAGAAGTTTTATTATAAAACAAATGCAAACGCACTGAACTTTTCACGCGTCTCCTACACTCCCACCTTAAGTAATCGTTTTGAAAGAATAAGCCTCAGTATACTAATGATATTTTTCTAACCCCAGCAAGTATTCGAACCCAGGAGCCATAGTTCAGTAGACAGACGTAATACCGACTGATCTAGGGTGCCTGACAAAATTATTAACTAGTATTCAAGATAAAGGTTCAATGCTTATAAAATAATTAGTTAACATTTCGACGATATTAGCTTAGTGAGAAGGAGAGTAATGAAAGAAATGAAAGAACACAAGAGAAGGAAAAATACTATATATAAAACAATAATTAAATAAAAAAAACGCTAAAGATGAATGTATAGAAGGAAGATTTCATAAAGACTGAAAAAGATATGTCCAAAGATAAGAAGTGTTCAAATAATAGGAGAAAAAAAAATAATAATGGAAAAGCGGTGGTAAGTAAAAGAGATAGAAAGAGAGAATGGATAGGAATATGAAGTGGGGGATGATGAAAAAAGAAAAAGAGATGGCAAGTAGAAGCAACCGGTCTGAAGAGGATGAAGAGGGCCGTCATCGTACAAGAGAGCTTCAAGAGGCATCAGACAAGGACATTAGGAGGCAGCAGACATTGTTCTATCGCAAACCTTTATCCCTTCCTATAACGTCAGCTTCCTAAAGGTTGTTATAAAGGTTCAACTCTTTACTTCTGGGCCCTTCTAGTGTAGGGGATTGAACGAAAAACGAAAGAATTATAATAGTACTTGTAGTGCTACTAATTGGTGAACACTGAAACGTCAAGGGGGAGGGGGGGGCGGGGGAGGATTGGTAACAAGAGTAAAAGTGAGATATAGAAGTGTGTGTGTGTGTGTGTGTGTGTGAGAGAGAGAAAGATAGGAAAAATTGTGAGATAGATTGGTAAAATTAGAGCATGTTTATTTAGTGGGAGTGGTTGCTCTAGAAAGTGAAAGTACAGAACTATGTCCACCCCCCCCCACCCCCTTAAATGAATAAAGACCACGCCTTCTTTACACTGTGAATTAATTTGTGTAATGGGCTGCGATAGTTAAAGAAAAGTAGTTGCGAGTTAAAATATACCTTGCTGTGTCCCTTATATTAAAAGTAAAATTATTATGTTTATTTAATTTAAAAAAACACTCGTATAATTTTATTTTTAGGAACTTTTCACAGTTTTAATTATTTACAAATCGATGCTAAAAAAAATGTCAACATCAATCAAGCTAGTCTAGTCTTGTTTACAGGCGAATGGTTCGAATCCTGGCTGGGTGTAGAAAGGATTTTTTTTTTCCAAAGTGGTTTCACACTGTTTCTCCACTCAAACATGGATACATTTCATCTCAATCCTACCTTCTTCATCCATAGCTGATTAACGTAACTAACATAATGAATGCAACCCGAATAGATACTGACACGTACTGGAGACAGTGCTAGCTGAAAAAAAAAAAAGATTGGAGTGATGGTTCAGCTCGTTTTATTACACTGAAATTTACTATAATTTACTAAATAATTTAGACTTTAGTGTTCTGAATTTTTGAGTGTTTATTGATGTTTACAACCTGTACTCATCACAATACATTAGGATAATCAAGTCTCGTAGATTACAATGGACATAACATACAGCTCGAGTGGGCGAATCTAGAACCTTGTTCAGAGTATTGACTGGCAAACCCAATGGGAATATACCATTGGGGAAACCTATACCTAGATGGGAGGGGAGGGTAAACTTAGAATGCACCTGTAAGAGTTAGAATTAATGAGGGGGACTAGATAGAGAGAGCTAGCTCAACATAGGCATAGGTTGTAATGAGGTGGACTGGATAGAGCTAGCTCAAAATAGAGATAGGTTGTAATGAGGTGGATTGGGTAGATATAGCTCAACATAGGGATATGGTGTAATGTGGTGGACTGGATAGCTAGCTCAAGATAGGGATAGGTAAAAGTGGTAGTGAACGTTTGAGCTAGCATAAATACATTTCAAAGTATTGAGAGCATACATAATAAATAAGAGATAATACAAGTACCAATGTATTAAAATTCCATGGACATTAATTTTGGTATTCTCGTTTAAGTTATAAGAAACTATATTTAGTTCTACTACAGTTCATTAGTTTTTTTTTAGCAAGATAAGAACCAAAAGAACATGGAAATTAAAATTTTATTCTTTCAGATGACTTATAAAAGGGAAAAAACTATGTTCCTAGAACCGTTTTTAATTCTGACTTTATTTACATCTTTTCTTCTTATATAGTGAAAAAAAACTCTCAATTACAGTTGTATGAGTATAAACAGTCTAATAAACTGAACAAGGAACCTCTTTTTAAGTAACTAACAATAGCTCTGGGACTCAGTCTGTAAGCTTTCGTGAAGATAAATACTTTAAATTAGTATTGAAATACAAGTAATATAGTGCTTTTATTTTGTTTTAGACCATCATATGTATGACTATAATGCTCCTGAAGAATAAAAACGATTCATAAAAACATTTTTATAATACCAATAAGTAGTTATTAAGCCCGAAAAAAACCCATTAAGGTGGAAATAAACTGAACGTGAGATAAACGATTCTTTTTTTTAGTAAAATAAACACAATATTTGTTCAATTTATACATTTAACTTACATTTCTACACTTATTAATATAGAACATTCTTTATCAACAAGCGTCTTGCTGCTTGACCAGCACTTAAGAATGTCAGTGTTTCTACAGTTTTTATAGACTAACATCTTTTTGGCCAAAATAAATAAAATATTTCTTCAGTAGAAACATTTTATTTTTATTTTCTACACATGATGATAACAAGAGTTGTTGAATTTATCTCATTACCATAGTGGAATTAGATGAGAAACTCTTTTAATTAAGATAACAAGTTGTCATTAAATTTCAGGACACTCTTGACAGATATTAAAGAGCTGTTAATTTCACCATGTGAAAAAAATAATTAAACTCGTATGTTTTTACTGGAGGAGAATTATATTAATTTTGAAAAAAAAAAAAAAATTACAAAAACTTCACAAACACTGCTCTTGTCTCACGTTCCCTACAACACACCTAAAAGGGTCTTTGTCCCTGTAGAGTGCAAATCTAAAACCTATTTTTTGGGATGGTGGGCGGGAGGGTGAAATGCGTGGCATGGCTTCACAACCAACCAACGTATCCTTCCGCGCCAACAAGAACAGGTGGATCATGGAAACCGTAGATAGCGCTAACTACCGGGCAGGTCTTGAGGAAAAATCATATATTCGGAAACATCAGTTTTCTCGAGAACGAGTGAACTTTTTATAGTAATATTCTCAACATCTCTTCTAAGATAATGTATGGATGTCTATTAACGGTTACATTTTCTTATTTAGTGTTATGAATTCGGTAATGTCTATTGAAAAATGTCAATTTTATCGATATTTGACCAGTTTTAAAATTCTCCTAAAAGTAAAACAATAAAAATTCTTGAAGATAAGCGTTTGTTCCTATGGCTCTGCATTTCCACTCCAAATGAAAAGGGCCAATCGCCTTAAAAAAATTATGGTCAAATACCAGAGTGTTCATGACAAATGTTTAAGAAATTTCGAAATTACTACGTGTAGTAAGTTAAACTAAAAATATCTACTATAGTAGACCTAATATTTTACTTATTTTGGCCAAAAACCCAATTGTTGTTAAAAAAAAAACTACAAAAATATGCTCCTTAACATGTTTCCTCTTTTATCCAATCATTAATAAAGAGCTAAAGGTACTGTTAAATTTTTAACGAAATTTCGCTTATCTTCCTGTAAACTTTGGGTATACAATTTTTTCACCGTGATTCAAACCATAGCCCCTACAGGATGTCTACCATACAGAAAAATCCGGGAAAACTGGAATTGGCATAGCATTTTAGGTGGTCTGGGGAAAAAGGGAATAAGTCAAGAATTTTGTAAATTACAAACAAAAAATTCTGGGAAAATGTTTTATTCAAAATATGAAATATAGTAACTGTTAAATAAGTAAATTTCAATGTTATCCAATTTGTTTTTTGTAGCAGTGTATTATATTTAATAATTCCTAGTAGACCATGTTAATAAAATAAAAGTTTATTTAAATGTTAAAACTTAATATTATTATTCATAAAAAAATTATTTCAAAAACTTAAGGGGTTGGGGTGGGGGGAAGAAGTGTGTTACATACTTTTGAGTCGGGAATTTTAGGAAGTGATCAGGGTGAAGTCAGGGAAAATATCAAGTTGAGTAGACACCATAGCCCTGGCTATCTCGCAAACAAGTTAAGGTCATTATCTTGTTTGTAGAGAGATTAAATATAATGATCGATTGAAAAACATAACTGTCACTGGTTCTTTTATAGTCAACTTAAATCGTAAATAAAGGGCTCTGACATACTTGCATAAAACTAGTCACATGACCCGATTAGATAATAAAAAATAAAAAAGTTGTATCTGTTACTTCAATACTAAAAAAAATCCAGAAACACCTTAAAACAATCAAAATAACTAAAAAATTAACGATCAATCATATAAAACTTCCTTAGGTAAAAGGAAGGGCTCCGAATTACCTACACAAAGAGAGTTTACATTACACGATCAAACAAAAATTATAGTTTATCACTGGCTATTCTATAGTCAAGTTGTGCGTATAATCCGAACGGGTAATAAGACGCGGTGCTAATAATAATAATATAGTCAAGTGATATGGTAAAATAGGAATCGTTATTATTTATAGAAAACTAGTTAACATGACCCGATCAGGTAAAAGATTTAAAAAAAATCAAAAATTGTATAATATGGCACTTGAATACTACAAAATTGTCAGGGACATCTATCAAACAATAAAAATAACTCCAAAAGTATTATTTTTTCGTATAAAATTATCTTATGTAAAAGGAAGAGCTTGGAAATTATCTACTTAAAGAAAATTTACAGGACAATATCGGATAAAATATATAGTTGTCACTGGCTTTTCTATAGTTAACCTATATGGTAAGGAGAAGGGCTCGGAATTAATTACATAAAAAGGTTAATATGTCCCGATCAGATAAAAAAAAAAAATAGAAACTTTAAATGGTGTCTCTTACACTTCAATATTAGAAAATATCCATAGACACCTCACAAACAATCTAAATATCTAAAAAAATATCAATTTTTTTTATATAAACTCCATTAGTTGAAAGGAAGAGCTCAGAATTACCTACTGAAAGAGAGTTCACATGACACGATTGGATAGAATATATAGCTGTCCATGTTTATTCTATAGCCAAAATATGTGGGAAAAAGAAGGTCTCGGACCTACTTACATAAAAATTTTCTCATGATGCAATCTGATTAAAAAATAATAAATTTAAATGGTTTCTTCTTTCACTACAATACTACAAGATTGACAAAGACATCTAACAATCAAAATAACTCTAAAAATATTGATTTTTCCTGTAAAACTCCCTTGGTTAAGAGAAAGGTCTCGGCATTACCTACTTAAAAAGAGTTTACATGTAACTATCGGATAAAAAATATAACTGTCACTGGTTCTTTTATAGACAATATAATATATATGTTATAAGGAAGAGATCGAACTTATTTATATACAAATATTTCACATGACCTGATCAGATAAAAAATGGAAAATGTATATGGTGTCTCTTGCACTTCAATACTACAAATTTGCAAGAGATTCCTCACAAACAGTCAAAATAACTCTGAAAATATCGGTTTTTCATATAAAACTCTCCTTGGTAAAAGTAAGGGTTCAGAATTATATACTTAAAAAAACTTGATACAGCTACTAAATCTCAACAGTAAAACAAACGTTAAATAATTAATTTTTAATTTTCTTGAAAGGTTAGTGTCATTTCCACCATAGCAGTAAAACTCAGGGGGTATAGTACAATTTTTAAATGAAAGGCCATTTAGAAAATACAAACATTGTTTTTTGTGGCCAAAATTGATAACCTTTTATTATATTATTAGTTTTATTTTATAGGGATTAATAATATTAGTAAAAAGTGATATTTGCAGATCACATGACCTGACGTATGATCGCGCGAAAGTAGATCTAGTAACGGTTTTTGCTCTCTTTGGTAAATAAACCGGATTTTATAGGTCACATGGTATAAGACAGGCCTCGACAAACTTTTTGATATCGTGTGAAATATTGGTTAAATAGAAATGGTCCGGTGCGCTGCACAGCATTTCTCTCGCTTTACCTTAAAGTAGACATTTACTAAACACTAGTAAGGTTTGTGAAACGAAATAATAGGTACAGTAGCCCCATGGCTTCTTTGGTGCTGACTGACAGCTCACAACTGACTTCTGACAGTTAACATCTAGGTATATACCTCAATTTTGACTGTCAGAAGTGACAGCTGCTAAACACATGTTTTTTGCAGATCACATGGTTCGGCGTATGAATACATAATTTGGTCTGGTAACTTTTCAAATACGTCAGCTGTCAGTCAGTACTGTACCTATTATTTCGTTTCATAAATCATACATTGTTGTAGATACACTACACCAAAGATCATAGATGAAATAATATTCAAGAAATGATGAAAATTGGAATATTTCTTTCATGTAAAGTACACTCACAATTATTTTAACAGGAAAATTAGAGTTGCCATATTGTTTATAGTAATAAACAGTGTCTAGATATAACAAATGAATCAAAATCGTTAGAGCAAGTGTCGAGAATATATATATATATATATAAATAAAATTATTACTAGATTAGTTTGATTTGTAAATAAATAAGTGAATTAAAATAATGAGGTTAACCTTTTGTAGGAAATATATAAGTGAAGATAATATCTATACAATATATAAATGTGTTGTGACTAAGGATCTTCAAGTCCAAGC
>CABEEJ010000393.1:214301-232148 GCA_901482245.1 Timema douglasi | reverse complement strand
GGAGGGGGGGGGGAGTCACAGCGAGGTAGAATCAAGGGGGCGGGTTAACCTCCCTAGGGCGATCGAGAGAAAGTTACAAGGATCCTCCTGACTTCTCGCGCGTTAGGGAGGAAGCGAGAAGTGTTGGACCGGTCACTCCCTAGTAACATCCCTAGGGAACTCCACAAAGCATGGTCCGGGAATTGGATTCAGATGTAGGAGGAGGTCCTTACCTTCTACTACCACCACCTCCACTGCTCCCCCCCCCCTCCGGGGCCCCAGAAGGCATCGTACCCGGGACTTGGCCCAGCTGAACGCGAGTAGCAACACGGGAACTCTCCTCGTCCTCACTTTACTTCACCTCTGGGTAATTTCACCCATCCTCGCCCCGAGTTTTCCATCCAGACAAGCTCGGCCAGTATTTATACGTCTCTCTCTGTCATACAGACACATATACCTTGACCCCCGTGCCCCCCTGACCCCTCTTTTATGCTCGCTCAGACCTTTCTGGTCCAGACGGAAATGTAGTCATCATTTAGTTAACTGGAAGCTAGCATTCATAGTCCAATAACCATACGAAGAACCTTATCTGAAAGTTATAAAAGCTACTAGATCTTCTATCACGAATTCACATGTCAAGTCATGTGATCTAAAGATGTCTATTTTGGTAGATATTATCAATATTTATAAAATAACTACAATATAAGTGATACTTTTCACACAATAAAAAGTTTTTATCTCCCTAAAAAAATATTCTTCCTATCAAAACTAGATTGTACACACCAATTTTCTCTCTTCTTCCACAAACGTTTCTGGTCCATACGGAAATGTAGACATCATTTAGTTAACTGGTAGGTATAGCACCCACAGCATTCGTAACCTCCAACTACGTATTTACCAAACTGAACGGTTCCAATGTCGAGCCAAAGATGAGTCAAGTAATCACATAAACCCCGTATGTCACCTGATTCAAAGTCAAGTTATGTTACGGTTGGAGTTGAAACTATTGGTAGAAAAAAAAGACAGATGATTAAAGGAACCCAACTATTTTATTTTTTTTCTAAACGAAAGATTGGTAAGTTTAACCGGGCAGGATTATTAAGAGGTCTTTCTCAGACAGGGCGGATCAATCCGCGCGGTATCGAGATGTATTGAACTCCATACATTTGTCCGCACGAGGCGGAGCGGTGCGATCGTCCGAGCTGTCTTCGTTGACCGCGACCGCCAGAGACTCGATACCGCACGGCTCGAGTTCTATGAATTTCAATGAGAGCGTTCAGTTGACGAGCGGATTCGGCGTGGTTTGGACGTAGGCAGAGGAATGAATTATGGAGCGTTTCGATACGGAACTTTTGAACTGACGAGATGAAGAAAAGACCTGCCATATGGAACATGGAATGTGAAGAATATTCCAAAAAGATTAAAAAAACTATATTGGACAGAATTGGTGGAACTATTCGCCAACGCCGGGGATTGATTGAAAAAAAAACTTACTTCACAGGTTTGCTCTTTATTATTACTATTATTATTATTATTATTATTATCACCGCGTCTTACTACCCGTTCGGGTTGTGCGCACTTACGCTAATGTGTAATGGTAGGGTGATTATGAGATGAAATGGAGGACCTACAGTTTAACGTGGAATCCGAACCACGGTAGTGGCCTGGCATTCCCCACATTTACAAGATGTCTTGTCAGAGGTGAAGGCAGGATTTGGTAATCAGATAAATCTGTGACGGGACCGAGGATTGAACCCCGGCCGCGCTTGCTCTTTATTATAAATGTCAAGGTTTGGGTTTTGTAAATATTAACGATGTTTTATTTAATATTTCTTTTTTATATTCTGCATGGATACCGTGACGTCTAAAAAGCTACCAATTTACGCGCGGATCAAACTTCGCGGACGAATCCGCCCCGTCTGAAAGTAGGTTGGACGCTTGAAACGATGAAAGTTTGGCGGAGGACTGCGAGGGTGATGGGGGCTGTCCAACCAACTATACACTGCTCGCGGCCTTTCTTAGTTTACTGCAACGTCTCATGTATCACACTCATCACACGTGACTCAGCATATCGCACAGTTTGATTAATTCTTGGATTCGGCCAGCCCCATATTTAGAACTGAGGAGGTTCCCGGGGACCTCAGAATTAAATAAATATTCCTATTTTGACGTTTTGAAATCATCATTAATATTTCATAAAAAGCGAAAGTATTGTGATCTTGGAAAAAATTATCTTGAGATTATGTGAATACGATTAAAAAAAGAGTTGATTTTACAATTCTGGTTGTACGTCCCCGGACCACGGATTCAAAATGGTTTGATGGATTTTGTTCAAACTTTATATTTAGTTTCATAGGGCTATACTTCTAAAGGCTTTAACTTTTTACCATTGCCCTTAAATTAAGAATATTTTATTGATTAGTGATTTTTTTATATAAAATATTTTCAAAAATTGTTTATAATTTTGTTTTAAATGCATATCTAGATTCTGTTTGACATAACTAATAGCACTGATTAATTGTTGTTGTTTTTTTAGCAAAAATTAATTGAAAGGTAGCTTACTGATGGCAAATTTTTGAAAATTTGAAATATTTACAAAGATTTTGTTTAAGATGTATATATATATGGGAATTGTGTGGTGTACCTAAAGATACTGTATGCTTGTTTTTGAGGTAAAAACTTATTTATTGGTAGTTTACTGATGATTGATTTTTCAAAAACTTCAAACATTTAAAAAATGGCCCTAATGATTTTGGAATTTTTGGGGGCAAAATTTGGCTATGGGTAGCTAATTTTTTTCATTGAAATATGATATCAGTATTTTACATATCAGTAATAAATAATAGTGCATGTAACCCGAACGGGTAGAAGACGCGGTGCTAATAATAATAATAATAATAATAATAATAATAATAATAATAATAAATATATTTTTATCTATCTAAAATAAATTAATTTAAGAGAAATTTAGTTACAAAAAATTATAGATACTTCAAATGTTTTGGAAATTGACCTTGAGGATTGAATTATAAATAGGAATCTGAATAGTTTTTCACGGCAAATAAGAATACTTTTTATTTTTACAAAAAAAGGAAATAATTATTACATGTTAGCTTTAAAAAATAATTTTAATTTTGTTAAAACATATTTAAACAATCTTGTTTATAATGGATATTTAAGTGTGATTATTGTGATTAACCAGATGATGGAAGTTTACTAAAAACGTATTTTTGAAAATTATCTTCGAAGCTATAACACACACGATGAAAAGGTTTGTGAGATTGTGTGGTACCATTAATTTTAAAATATCTTACTATGAGTGCAGTTTATAGAGCGAAAAGAGAAATATTTTATTAGTGCAACAGTGTTACAACGCTGTCTGTCTTTATAGTAACATGTGTTTTTTTGTCTATATGCTCACATTTTTTTATCACCACGTCTTACTGCCCGCTCGGGTTGTACGCCTACGTACCAATTACGCCAATAGTTTTAGGGGATGGGGAGGTTATATTTAGAGAAAGTGTACCAGCATTTGTGTGTAAAGAGAGTGTAAAAGCATTTAGTTTCACCCTCAATACACTCATTCAAGATGCAAACTCGGTCTCCCCATCATCGACAGTCTAGTCTGCTGCCAGAGTTGCGCGTTAGACCACGCGTACACCGAAGTGGGTTTTATCAATGTCGACCACAAAAAAAGTTGGTATTTACTAATTAAAATAAAATTGAACTAAACCGAGGGATAGACGCGTGAAAGAGCCACCGAGGAGGTAACAACAAATTCTTATGGCGGGGAATCATTTAGTCGATTTATTTATTCTGTGTGGACCAATGAGTGAAAGGGCTATAGGGTTGAAAGGAGGTGGGAGGGGGGGGAGGGGTTAGGGGGCAAGTCTAAGAAGAAGGTGGGAAGGGAATGAGGTCTGGTAAAATTAACGTTATGACCGTAATATTTCAAGCTCGCTATGGCCCCCCACGGGATCCTTCGGTCAACCAAACTCGTCAATTATTGAGAAGTTTCCTTTTCCTTGCGGGTATATGTTCCACCGGTGAGACTCTCCCCCCTCCCCCCCCCCTTCCCGTCTTACCCCGTTCTAAGACTAGAAACGAATAAAACACGGATGAAGAAGACCGTAACTAGGGGAACTATTATTCTGTCACGCTTCCTTTAGAAGCAAGTAAAAAAAAAATATATAAAAAAAGTTTGGGTTCGAACTTATATTTAATGTTGTTGTTTCTAGACAAACTATATTATTAATTTGTGTCACCCACCTCCATGAACCGATATAATAAACGTGAAGCTTTTTTTTTTAGTACTGTTTGTCAGTAACGGTGAGGTCTGGGCTTCGATTCAGACTGAGTATTCTTAGCGTGTTTTTTTACCCTGAATGTTTTTCCACTTTTCCTTTCCGAAATTGCTGGTACGTGTCTTCTAAATTATCCCTTTCCCGTTTCTATAGTATCAGCGTAATTAAAATAGGCCTAGCGAATAAGTAGTATAACAAATGTATCTTTATGTTGTGTCGACCAAATTATTGAGTTCACTTTCATCAAAAAATAAGGTTTAGTAGTTTTTTAAGTAGTTTTTTTTATGCTTTTGACTAAACAAACAAAGCAATGGCACATAAAATAACGAATAAGGAGTAAACAAATTTCTCATTTATGTGGTAGTTCAGATCTATGTGCAGTAACACATTTCAGGATATAGCAAATCACCTTTAAAACGGTTGGAATCCCGGATGTGACGGATTAATTAAGTAAACAATGAAACTAAGTATGAGGAACAAGTGAATATAAACTTCCCTTAAAGTTAAGTACAAGGGTGCTAATAACCAGACTTAAGTTCCTGTAACCCGCCTCGGTGGCGTAGTTGGTTAACGCACTAGTTTCGCGTTGAACTCGACTGCCGAGGATGGGGAGATAGAGGTTCGAATCACGGTCGGGTGAACTGAGGAGGGTTTTTCCTAAATGGTTTTCCACTTTCCCACCACGCAAGTGCGGATTCACTTCCTCTAACGTGGCCACGTGGCTGACTCACTCACTGACATTAATGTTTACCCACTTTCAGATGAGATATAAACTTGAAATTCGGCAAACTTATAGATTTTAGCTTGTAACCAATGGGAAAATTTCAATAAGTTAAAAATATATATATTTTAGCCCCCCCCCCTCCCAAAAAAAAATTCTAAATGGTGGAGCAACTTTAAAGTAGGCGCGGACCTCTCTTTGGAAGTCTCTTGTGGCTAAACGGTAAGACCTATCAAAAAACGGCTCTGGAACTACGTTAGTCTACATCCGCCCCCAACGAGCAAAGCGAGTTTGAAAAAAAACAACGTCTTGCGTACCCTCCAAATTCGTAGATCAATTTTAACAAAATTTAGCAGGAACTGTTTTTTTAACCTAAGTTTAACGACAAACTGGTTATCCGTTTCAAGACGGTAACAGCTCAAAAAAGTGTTTTTATTTATTTATATTAGTCCAAAAACTTTTGTATGTTATTAAAATAGTGAAAACACTTATCTTAACTCGCGTCCCGTATCATTTCACCTTATTCATACAAATCAATTCAAATTAATTTCCTTTCCATTTTTTTTTATCAAATACAAAATTGGGCGATAGGCATAGTAAATGTAAATAACATCTTTTATTGCAAATAATAAATTTTAATAATGTCAACTAAATTAATTTTATTTTGTGTGTTTATTAATACTTTTTTATAACTTAATATTACTAAAAACTTGTGAGCCTTGAAAATGTATACTAGAAAACGAAACCGAGACTAGAAAACGAAACCGAGACTAGAAAACGAGACCGGATGCAATTATTAGGTGCATAACATATATAACTAAAATAATGATGAATCAAACTACTTTAAAATTATAACACTTTAATTTTACTATTATCTTAAGGTGTATTTTGAACACCAACATTTTTAAGGACGTTGCCTACCTGTGACGTCATGGTCGGTCAAGATGGTTTTTCCAATGTTGGTGAATTTACGTTTTACTCAGCGAGTTTTAAAGATATAACGTTGAAACAAAAACCATGAATTGTTAAATAGTTCTGAAAATAGTCCTACAATGTCACAAAATTATTAATTTTATCTCTAAATATTTTTTTCCTAAACATATTTTTTATAGATCCTTTACAACTCAGGCTATTTGTCTTGGTCATGAAAATGTCCTGTAGGAGTCTTCCTGCCAGGATGTGGATTAAAAATGTCCGTGGTAGCAAATGTCTCTCTAGAATAGGAAACAAGGAAATTGTAAAATTAAAAAGTAAATCAATATTTTCAAGGAGGAAAGGGTATAGTGAGTGTGTAAACTCGCTAGAGTAAGAGGGGACGTGTTATCAGCTTCTAAACAAGATACCTCTCATGATAAACTGCTCATTTTATTCCTTCTCTTTCTCCTTCATACATTGGTGTCCCAGCGTAGGCCTACTTAGGTGCGTCAAGCTAGGATGCAACCCACTTTTAAAAATAGCTTCGAAATCACAAAGTAGGCAACGTAATTAACTTAAATTTACTATTTAAATATTTTCTTCTATTGGCAAAATAACCTAATATTCATGAAATATTAATCTATGTGTATTTGATGATTTCATTAAATGGTCTTACTAAATGCTTATTCAATGATTTTTTTTTGGGGTCATAGTTAAAAATAAGTTAACTTCCAAATTTAAAGGGGTGACTGTTTCCTCAAAAATAGTTTAACATGTACCGAAGGATGGGGTCATAAAAGTATATAGACAATTTTTTGGGGGAAATTAGAGAGGATTCTTGACAAGCCTTTTTTATGCGTTAAAAGGGGAAATTCTCTGCCTTGATTACCTCAATTGCCCCATCATTTTTTTTTCTTAATTACTTTAATAGGAATAACTTTTCTTAAAATACCACTTAGTTTTTAGTTTCGTTCTGAAAATTACTGGTTTCGTTTTCTTTTTAACTTTTTTTTATACTCATTGGCTTAACTACCTTAAGAAAAATTTCACTAAAAGTTTGGAGAGGATCTGAAAGGAAATTTGGGCGGACTCCAGAAAAGCAATATTGTTTAACTTCTGTTTTTCAAGTCTTACTCTCACAGTGTGTTAAGGAGTCGACCACCTAATGAATCCAAGTTAAAGTCTTGTACGTACCACTATACATTGTTTTTATTTTTAGCTCCCCATCTTACTATACTTTCGGGTTATACGCTTTAAGTACTAATTAATCTAATGGATTAGGAATGGGGAAGGTTTAATTAGAGGAAGCGATCCCGCATTTGCGTGGAGGGAGAGTGGGAAACCATTTAGGAAAAAAAACCAATTCACCCGACCGAGATTCGAACCTCGATCTTCCCTTCCTCAGCAGTAGAGCTCAACACGACTAGCGCGTTAGCCAACTACGCCACCGAGGCGGGTATGATTTTAAGGACTAGAAAGGTTATATTTAAAGAAACTGTATCTACATTTGTGTGGAGGGAATGTGGAAAACAATTTTTTTTAAACGATTTTTGAAAAAAATCACTCTCATTACACCCGACCGATATTCAAACCTCGATCTACCCGTCAGCGGCAGTCTACTTCGAGAGTAGCGCATTAAACTATGCGGCCACTGAAGTGGGTTACATTATTAATAATTGTATTTTAATAATGGTGGGATGGGAGGAGGGTGACAAGAGTGGAGAGGGGGCTTAACCCCCAAAATACACACACCACCTGGGCAAGGCTCTGCTTTAGAAGGGATCAATTAAAACATATATCAATTCAAAAGGGGTACTGTCAATATTTCTACCAAAATACTTAACAAATACAGTGTGTTAGCTTGAATACAATTTTGGAGAAGTTAAATAATTTTAAACGCCGCAATCGAGGTTTATGATTGGTTTATTACTACGCAATATAGAAAAACAGTGTTTCATCATAGATTTCAATCACTTATCGTAAATCTAACTGTGTTTTGATTAAGTTTTAAAATGAGCAATAATAATAATACTGTGCGTTTGGACTAAATCACTCGTAGCCCAGTAGTGGAAAGATTAGCCAGTACTAATGCACCGTTTCCCAGGGGACTCCCGAATGTACTAATCGTACATCCTTTCTAAATTTCTAAATTCAAATTTTGTTGAAAAAAATAATAATATGATTGTTAATGTTTCCACCCTTAGTAAACATATTTATACTGTACATACATTTTTATTCTGAGCTGCATTTAATCTGAGTCCCTCTTTTAGGGCCGGTCTTATGACTACCGGATAAATATTGCTATCGGGAGGGTAAAGTTAGCTACCAGATAAAGGTTATCAGCCACTTTAGTATATTTTACGCGTATTATGAACTGAGTTTAGCTGCCAGATAACTATCTGTAGGATAAATATATTTTTCTGCAGAATATACAAGGTTGATACTGTTTTTACTGGTGCGCGCACGGGTATAAACCCTGATGCTACCTCTACAACCTAGCGAGTGGCGAGAACGCTCAACATTTGTTAAATAATGGCGGCTAAACGAATGCCAGTAAAAAGATGGCGTCACGTGGGCGCAAAAGCTAAGATGTATTGCAAGTACTAATTTAGGTGTCTGCCAAAATGGGGGCAATAATTTGGTATTACAAAATTTCATTTTTTGTACTCACATTTAAATAATTTGTTCTTATATAACTATTACTATACAAATAGCTTATCTGTTTATATAAAAGTGTTAGTCAAATGTTATAATTTTATACAGTTTGAGCCCGTTCCTGTACTTACTAAACACGCGAACCAAGGTTTTAACCTAAAAACAGATCCTGATAGGTAAAACCTAATGAAAAACAACGCGTTACTATGGCAACGCCAATTTTAACTTTCAGATAAAAGTTATTAGATACTTAAACCTACCGATAAAAATGTGATGGATAAATACATTTTATCTAGCAGATAAATACTATCTGGTGGTCATAAGACGCACTTTTAACTTATCGGCCAGATAACAATATTTTACGACCAGATTAAGTGTTATAAAAACTTACCTATGAAATAATGACATTCACTCTTGATGTAAAAAGTTACGTAATACAGGTTGAATTGGGGGAGAGGTCAGGATAAATGTCTACTTGGTGTTACATGGGTAGGAGGATAGGAGGGTAAAAAATGTAAGAAAAGAGCGTTACGTGGTTTATGGACGATATCTTAAAGATTGTGTGATTAAAATATTAAAATTATTAGGTCCCCAAATGTACCTCTAATATTATTAAACATTACATTTTCCAAAGAATGAACTCTATGAAGTTCCTATGTCCACTAATTGATATATAGTAGAGCGTCAATAATTCGGACGCCAAAAATCCAGATCACCAATTAAAAGTATTATTCATAAGAATAACCTCAGTGGTATCAATATCAGAGAGATGACCACCGAAAAATGTACCTCAAACTTTGTTAGATTTTTGCCTTCAGAATTTGTGATATTTATCAACAAATATTATTATTATCATCGCTTCTTACTACCCGTTCAGGTTGTACGCACATACGCTAATGTAGGATGATTGTGAGATTAAATGGAGGACCTACAGTTTAACGTGGAATCCGAACCACGGTGGAGGGCTGGCATTCCACACTTTCACAAGTTGTGGTCAAAACACGTCTTTTCAGAGGTGAAGGAAGGGTTTGGCAATCAGATAAATCTGTGCCGGGACCAAGGATTGAGGCCCAGACCCCCGGTACAGAGGTCCGACACCTTACCCCTAGAAGACCAGGTCACCTTTTTGCAACAAAAAACAATGTGTAAATTTGTTGTTTAAAAAACTGAAAATGTTTTTATGTTAACACTAAGTTTTTGTAAGTATCCCCTCTATGCTTATTTGTTTTTATTTTTGATATAGGTATTGTATTTTCAAAAAATCTGGACAAATCGATAATCTGGACTGGGTCAATCCCCAATTAGTACGAATTATTGACGCTCTACTGCATGACACGTGGGTTTAGGACGTGTGGTCCAACGATGCATTCAAGGGTGAAAACCAGGTGTCAGAGTGTAGGTTAAGCTCTCCTTACATCACTACCCACTTCCAACCTTCGTCCCTACAAGGGATTAATTAACATACTGGTACACCCCCTTTCCAAAAACATAATGGAGAAAGGGCTCTCAGAATTCACCGTAGAAATATAGTTAAGTTTTAAAAAAAAATTAACTTTTTTAAAAATATGTTTTTATAAGTCCCCGGGTTGATTGATGACTTGTGCCCGACATATAGTTTGCTCTAAATCACTGATACTTACCAACTCCCTTACCATTTGAAGATATAGTCAAGTGAAAGTATCAGTTATAGGCTCTTTAAAATACCCAACGTGGTGGTCACATGGTCTAGTGCGTCAGGATTGCTATAAATTGGATCAGTGTTTACAAGGATGTTCGAATATCTACTGGCCGCACTTAAGTTTTTTTAACACGTGACCTATAACTGCAATTTTCCCTCATCATCACACTAATGTAGGACGACTGACATTTCCGCTGAATCTAATATTTTACCTTCTAAATTCGGATCCCATTCTTTAAATTGAAAAATTATACTTTAATATGGGAATCTAAGCTGGTACTTTCGGCTTAGTGCGCCAATGCACAGAGCTATCCAGGAATCTACGCGTTCCTAGGGTCATTCTTCACTAATATTTTAAGGCAGGGAAAGAATCCTGAATAGCTCAGTGGTTAAAACATTGGTGTACTAAACCAAAGGTACCTGGTTCTATTCTCATATCCAGGTGTCATTGTTTAATAAATGTGACATTTATATCCTGCTATACACGCTTTGCTATTAAATCCAAATGTAAGAAGGAGAGCTACGGAAAACCAGCAGGGTAAGCGTCTGTAGTCTAGAACTTAACCTTCGTGGATCTTAGATGCAAAATTGTATGTCATTAATTTCTGCAACGTTTGCCTGTAAATGAGATTAATTATTTTAAATGAAGAATTTGTCTGTCAAAAAGCATTGCGCGATATATACCACGCACAGAAGGCTGACATTTTAAAAATGTGCCTTGTGCGCGAACATGTGCATCTTGAAGCCGGAATTTAAAAACAATATTTGACTAGATTTATTAAAAATTTATTAAAATCTGGTTGGAAGAAATACAATAAAGAGATTCGTTTAAATATCTGTTTGAAGCAATGAAAAGAGTTTACCGCGGTAGCCACGCAATGCATTACGTCGTTACCTCCGGCAGCGCTGGGTGCTTCTGTTAGTAATAGTTTAAACAAGTGTTCATATTTATATAATATTATTTTTACTATCCACAACCCAAGATATTTGAGTTAATAATGAAAATGACCTACAGAAGCATTAAAGAATCAATTATATTGGGAACATCTATTGAAACGTTTTTTTAAACTTATGGATATATATAAAGAGGAAAAATTGTCAATGAGGGTAAATCCCCTAAGATTTGATATAAGAGGATTTAAAACTACTTTGAGCTTTGAGATGCAACCCACACAGACTTTCCCCTTTAAACTAGGCAACACCACTAATCAGTCCCGTGAATAAGTACGATTTAAAAAAAAATTAGCTTAGCACTGCGTCTTACTACACTTTCGGTTTATACGCTTAAATAATAATTATGCTTATAGTCCAGTCAATCAGTGCTCGAAATGGGTTCTACCTGGAAAGTTTTGGAGAAGTTCTGATTTTTGGGTCATTTATATTTTTCGGTGTGCTAATTAAGAATTTCCACTTTGCCACCTCGAAAATTTTCGGTAAATATTAAAAAAATGCAAAAAACAACAAAAAAACTTGACTATTTTTGGTTGTTTTCTTATAACATAAAAACTATGCACTTTTCGAGAAAAATTGTTATATACAAAAATAAACTAGAGAAAATTCCCTACAATTTAACATTGCATGTTTTATTTTGCCAGACGAATAGTTAAGGCGCAAACGCGCGTTGAAACTATTTGAATAAGTGACAACGCTCAGTGTTCATCATTCAAGCGCAACCTGCTTCTTTCTCGTGATGAAGCTCTATTTTGATGATATTCTTATTAAGAACTAGTAATATGTGAATATCTTACAGTTTTCATTGTTATACCTAGTACCTTGGTGTTTATAGGTATAGGGCTATAACGTATACTCGTGTTGATACATGTGGTTTTTATTAACATAGGTACTGTTACAGTGACAAACTAAAAACAGTCGTGATAAAAAAATGTGTAGGAATACAATATGCAAGGGAAATATGTAGGGATAATAATAATAACAATAATATCAAAATCGTCTGGGCCGCTTTGTTGCTGAAGGTCCAGGCTGACCGATGTCTTTGTCCTCTTCCTTCAGAGCCTTTCGTTCATCTAGAAAATAAGTAAAGTAAAGAAGTAAAAAATTGTTATGTTAGTTCAACATGAGTGTATCAAGGTATGACTAAGGTGTAAAACCATCAAAAGTGGGTTATTAAAGAATGCATAGCTGTGTTCGTAAATGTATTAATCAAAATACCTTCTGATGGATCCGCTTCAAGTTCTTGGCCCGGGTCTTGAATTCCTTGGACGTCAGGATCGTCCACATCTTCATCCTCGTCCATATCAGCTTTCTCCAAGTTGTCGCAGGTTCCTTCACAGTTTAAACAAATTTTCGAACAATATAGGCCTGCCTTTCTACAGGCACAATTCCCTTGGCAGCCTTTCTTACATTTGCATGAAATGTGATTTAATATAGCTTCTGGGGCAAGGGGCTGCAGGGTGGTGACTGGCATGAGGCCGTTCTTAGATGTTTTCCACCCCCATTGTTCGGGTCTTTTTTCATGACCAAGCCATTGTTGAACCTGATGGAACACCCGTAGCGAATGTTGTCTTGCTGCAGCTTCAGTAGGGGGTAGTGAGGCAATGTTGGCTGTGGTCTTGTATGCAGACATTACATAGTGCCTGTACCTCAACTTATTTATTGAAGCTACTTTTTTCCCCACCTACATCGTACAATGCAATAAGGAAACGTTCACCCGCATCGACAACTGCCTCTTTATCAGCTTCAGGGTTTTTAAACACCTGAACAATGTTAATCAGATCAGGATTATTCTTCAAAGTATGAAGAAATGTCATCTTACCCTGATTGAACAAAGCTGATGTTGTGTCACGCCCATTCATGGCATGTAAAAACAATATGTGCTCGGCAACTGCTTTGTCAACTGCACTTAGAGGAGGATATAGTGTCTGAGGGACTTTGCCTTTTCCTGGCTTAAGTAAGTGAACGTTAGGAAAAGTACAGATACCTGTCAAGATGACTATAAGATCTACATCTTCACCGACGACTATGACAGATTCATGTGTTGGTGCCAAGGTAAGAGCTGTGTTGATAATCAGGGTATCCGCATCTTCTTTTGCTTGTTTGCAGACCATGTTACCCTCTGTGAATTTCGTCACTAGCATGGATATCAAACGACTTTTATTCTTAGAGTTGGCAAGGAATTTCTCCTGAGAGACCGTAGGTGTCATTGTTCCATTAAACAGTATTTCGATAGAATTGTTTTTGCGTGCTCTCCTCGAGCGCTCCAGGTATTTAGTGCTTTTTTCAGCAACTTGGTCGGAGTATCCATCAAAAACGACTACCGCACTTGACTTGTAGCTTGATCGAACAAATGCAACATAACTGTCAAAAATATCTGCAAATGACTGCCCTCTGCGCCACACAACTCGATCCCGGTTTTAGAAATGATAGGGAGGGGAGCGGGAGAAATAGAGAGATCGCGCGGCAGAGAGACGGATACGAGGCGAGGGAAACATATACAAACTATTTCAGCGCGCACTTACGCCTAAACTATTTGTCTGAAAAAAAAACTATACAGAGCTAAATAGTGGAAAATTTTCTCTAGTTTAATTTTTTATACGGTACATTTTCTGTAAGAGTGCATATTTTTCACGCTATAAGAAAAAAACAAAAAATTGTCAAGTTTTTTTGTTGTTTTTTGAATTTTTTTCCTGTTTCCCGAAATATTTTGAGGTGGCAAAGTGGAAATTCATAATCAGCACCCCGAAAAACATAAATGAACCAAAAATCAGGACTTCTCCAAAACTTTCTAGGTAAAAATACCAAATTACTGGACTATTATGGGCTAGGAATTGAGAAGGTTGAATTTATAGGAAGTAACCAGCATTAGCGTGGAAGGAGAGTGGAAAACTACTTAGGAAAAACCACCCCCAGTTCACCCAACCGATATTCGAACCTCGATCTCCCCGTCCTCGGCAGTCAAGCTCAACACAAAACTAGTACAATTAAAGGTATTTTCGGTATTGCTTTTGTGTCATTTTGTGAGCAGTTTACTAATTTTTGAAACTGGGTGTACATTCAAGTGTAATGGATGTACAACTGGTGATCCTAGTTTTTAATTAGGCGCCTCCGTGGATTCCCCTTTCCTAAACATTTCCCTTTTCTTACTTAAATTGTGTCTTTTTGTCACAATAGAAAATCCTCCTTCCCTACCCCCCCGTCTCAACCCTAAGGAGGAATAAAAGTTAAAACTTTACCAGAGCAAGTATTTGGGATTTAATGAGCGCCAAGGAAACGAAATAAGATTTCTTAATTAAACCAAAATGTAGTATTTTTTGCCCCCGTTTCCTCTACTGTCTTATCAGATAAATGTGCGAATTTTGTTTGAATCAAAGACTTTTATTTAACTCTTTCAAAAAAAAGGTACGTTTTAACCTACTATGACAATAAGAAAACAAAGAAAATAAATAATTAAAAATATTTTATTATAAGCCACAATTCACTGAGTTGTTTTATAATACAAATAATAATAACAATAATAGCTATAGTAGTAATAATAATGAATGTAAACACCCGATTCATTGTCACATGGTCTAACGCGTCACTTTCATGTTAGAATGGATTGTCGGTGACCGGAAAATATGGGTTAGAATCCCAGCTAGGTGCAATTAGGATGGATTTTCCTCGATTATTTCCCCCTCCCCCTGAACACCAATGCGAGTACATTTCCTCTAAAACTATACCTTCCTAATTCCTATTCTATCAGCGTCATAAATGTATGTAAAAGACCAAATGTGTAGTAACACCCAGCGAAAAATATGTATACGGTAATAATATAACCCACTTCAGTGGCAGAACAGTCCAAGGCGTCACTCTGGTGTTGGATTGGCCTGATTATGATGGGGAGATCGGGGCTCAAATCTAAGTAGGGTTTACTACTCTCCTTCAATGCAAATGCGGGTATATTACCTCTGACCTGCTTCCTTACTCATCCCTACTATACTAAAGTATTATCAAAAAATGTTATGTATTACCGTCGCTGTATTCTGACCACGGTAATTTAAGGCCATATATTGAAAAAAAACCTCATACTTAATTTTTAAATTATACCGTTAATAGTGTTGAAAATAACAGTTAAAAAGTGGTTTTAATGGGAACTAAAAGATGAAATAAAATTTTTGTTTAAATTTTCATAGGATTAATATTATGAAAAGATGACCTGGTGGTCTAGGGGTAAGGTGTTAGACTTCTGTGCTAGGGGTCCGGGGTTCAATCCTTGGTCCCGGCACAGATTTATCTGATTGCCAAACCCTTCCTTCACCTCTGACAAGACATCTTGTGAATGTGAGAAATGCCAGGCCTCCACCGTGGTTCGGATTCCACGTTAAACTGTAGGTCCTCCATTTCATCTCACAATCACCCTACCATTACACATTAGCGTAAGTGTGTATAACCCGAACGGGTAGTAAGACGCGGTGCTAATAATAATAATATTATTATTATAATTCAGATTTCATCGAGTTCTTGCATAAACGTTCCCTGCAATCACATATTTCAACTTGTACAGTATAAAACATAAGTATTATATCTCATTAAATCAATTTTAATACTTAAATATAAGTATTATTAACTAGAATTAACTTAAAGAAAGTATATAAACATTAAAAATAAATCATATCTTGATTGAGATAAGTACGTCCCGAGATCGGATCAGGAGTTTCTGTTTCAAAACATTAAACAAACCTAATATTTTATGTTATTTTAGAGTAAACACTACACTTAACAAATTAATAAGGAACCACATGAAATAGATTCATTTCTGAGCGTGCAGTAAACTGGTGACGTTACATAGAAATTATTTGAGATACAGTAGAGTAGAGCGTCAATAATTCAGACGTCAAAAATCCGGATTACAAAAAAAGTTTTATTTTCAAAACTAACCACTTGGTATCAATATCAGAGACATAGCCGCTAAATTATTATTATTATTATTACTAGCACCGCGTCTTACTACCCGTTCGGGTTATACGCACTTACGCTAATGTGTAATGGTAGGGTGATTGTGAGATGAAATGGAGGACCTACAGTTTAACGTGGAATCCGAACCACGGTGGAGGCGTGGCACTCCCCACATTCACAAGTTGTACATGGCCGCTAAAAAACGCACCTCAACCTATGTTTAAAAAAAATTATTGGATACGTTTTTGTTATTAGACTTTTGTATTATTATTATTATTATTATTATATTCCTTAAGAATTTGTAATATTTATCAACAACAAAAAAATGTGTGTGGCGATTAAATTAATTGAAAATGTTTCTATCTTAATAGGGTTTTTTAATTTTTTTTTTGTATAGGTAGCTTATTGTATTTTCGAAAATCCGGACTGGGTCGATCCTCAATTAGTCCAAATTAACGACGGTCTAAAACATTTTTAAACATTACTATGACACGGGCACGGCTAAGATGATAAATGATTAACCACGCGTTTAGGAGAAGGGGGCTCAATTCTCTATTGTTCAACAATCTCAACATTGACGCGATTGGGCGGTTCTACTTCACAGAGATGAGAAGATGGTCGGGAGGACTGGTTGTTGTGTATATATTAGACATAAGCTAGTTTAAAAGTCGTGTATGAATATATCTGATAAAGTTAGTTTATAATGTTAAAAGTTAAATACCGTAATTGAAATTAAAACAAACAAAATACGTTCTTTTAATTTGTTTCTATGGATTTAAAAAAGAATCCTAAGCTATCTCGAAACACTTGTAGTATATTTTCTCCTCTTTGCGGTTTACATAATACTTTATATTATTTACATTTACAACACAATGGAACTAGACACTTGAGAGAATGCAGTTAAGTACGGGAAAAATCAGTAATTAATGCTATCCTGGTTAGTTATCTATTACTTTTTATCCCCCCATTATTATACATCCATAATGGTTGGAATGCAATTAAAGTTATTTTAGAAGAACTTACAACCATAGTTATTGAAATTAGAATTAATATAAACATCTTAAGGTGGGGTAAAAGAAAGCGTGAATTAACATCAGTATTTTTTCAGTTTTAATAGTAAAAAGTTTTTTGTTGACAAAATAAAATAAAAATTATTACTATTATTATTATTAGTACCGCGTCTTACTACCCGTTCAGGTGATACGAACTTACACGAATATGTAATGGTAGAGTGATTGTGAGATAAAATGGAGGACCTACAGTTTAACGTGGAATCCGAACCACGATGGAGGCCTGGGCATTCCATACATTCACAAGTTGTGATTAATACGCGTCTTGTCAGAGGTGAAGGAAGGGTTTGGTAATCAGATTAATCTGTGCTGGGACCGAGGATTGAACCCCGGGCACAGAAGTCCGACACCTTACCCCTAGACCGCCAGGTCACCCCTGGCTGGTGTTGAACGTATTAATTTAAATCATATACATCAAACTCATGTGCTTGGCATATAAATCCGTACTTAAAACCCCATTTGACGATGCGGCAAATCAGTAAACTTCATCATTACACAAGCGATAATAAGTTAAACGGGTCTGCTGCGGCTTGGTATTGGTAGTAAAGCTAGTTTTCAAGTCTAGACATTTAGTTACTTTGGTTGTTTTTTTAGGGGGACGTGAGAGTTGGGTGTTAAGGGATGGGGGGGGGG